>SMSR01014372.1:0-10485 GCA_019453355.1 Ceratina japonica
AAAATGAATCTTCCTAAGACCCGGCCCATAATTTTCAAATTGATGCGAAATCTGAATAAAGATTTCATTAAAGGAGAAGTGTATTTTATCAATGACAGGAAAAGAATGTGTAGTCGTAGAACATACGCGACGCCAGGTATGTAATGCTTGCCCTCTCATTTCATCAGAAAAAGTACAGGAATCCATGACTCTCTTCTTTTTATCTAATAACTTGACTGTACACATGTAACGACCAGGAACACCCGAACGACAACAGTGCCATTCATCCACCTAGAAACAGGAGTGGACATAAGTCGTATTATAGTACTCAATGCACTATAGTCCAAGCAAATTTCTTGGTTTTGTTCTAGCCAGTCCAAGATTATCTTGCAACCTCTAAGGCTTTTTCGTTAAATAATTATAAAATGGCTGAAATGATGTTAAATGTGTGACTATACGCAACATCTATGAATCAAGTTACGTGAACTTATATAGGGTGTTTCATTCTAATCGCCCCAGGTAAATGTTTAGCCCCCCCCCCCCCCCCCCCCCNTTTTCAAGGTCAAATGAAGGTCGACTTTCGTTTCTAAAATGAAAAGCTACATTTTTTATTACAGATTCATATTCATTTCAAATGGAAACCTATATTTTTTATCACAGATTCATGTTTTTGCAAAACACGCAACTGTTATGTGAAACCCTCTTTTCGAAAATGCTTGCTTTTCTCGGTAGAAAGAATGATAATGATAATACAACTTCTATAGAAAATAATGACACAACAACTTTTATAAGTGTATTTCTCTCATTTCACCTGAAAATGACCTTGACATTGACCTGATGAGGTCAAACGGATCCTACATATTTGGATTCAGCAATCCTAAAAATATATAGTTATAAGCAAATTTGCCAAAAACGAAAAACAGAAAATTATCATTCTAAAGTTCTAAATTGCTGAAGTTCTGGAGTTCTAGATATCTAGAGTTCTAGATTTCTAAAGTTATATATTGCTAAGCTTCTTCTAAAGTTCTAAAGGTCTAAGTTTGTAATCTTCTGATACTCCTAACATAAGCTTCTCGAGATCCTAAAATACTAAAATTCTATAGTTCTAAAGTTTTAAAGTTCTAAAGTTCTAACGTTCCAAAGTTCCAAGTACTGCAGTTATAAACTTCTAAGCTTCTTAAAGATCTAAAGATCTAAGCTTCCAATCTTCAAGAACTTCTAACATAAGGTTCTCAAGATTCTGAAATTCTAAAGTTTTAGGTTCTAAAGTTCTAAAACTTCTAAACTTCTTAAACTTTAAAAAAACTTGTAGGACCTCCAAAACTTCTAAGCTTCTAAAACATCTAAACGCATATGTATAATATGATTCCCCTATCAGTGGTTTCTTGATAAATTTGGGGGGCATCAATCCTTTGAAAAATCATATAGCTTTACATTTTTGGGGTCGCTGAATTCGAATGTAGGGTTTGTTTGACGTCATCAGATCAAGATCGAGGTCATTTTCAAGTGAAATGAGAGGAAACCACTCATAAAAGTGGTTGTACTATTACTTTCTATAAAAGTTTTATTATCGTTATTACTCTTTATAGCAAGAAAAGCAAGTATCCCAAAAAAGTTTTGCATAAAAGTTATGTATTTTTTCCCGAAAATATGAATCTCTAATACAAAACGTAGGTTTCCATTTAAAAAACGAAAGATCACCTTCATTTAACCATGAAAATTTAATACAAGGTCAAGTTCAAGGTTACCAATATTTGACCCCCTTAAATCCTATAACTTTTGTCTCAATCATTTTTCGTCATTTTACTTTTTTCCGAGATATTCGCCTGGGGCGATTAAAATGAGACACCCTGTGTATTCAAACTACGAAATAACTAATAACCATCTAAACTCTAAAACTATATACAGGGTGGTCCACGCAACTTGCACACCTATAGTAACTTCCAAATTATGCGTTGCACAGAAAAGCTTTATATACAGAAGTTGCATGGTTTGAAGGGGTGCATTATGTGGTATATGTAGTTTTTTTTTGCAGGTGGAGGTACTTCGGACATTTGAAAGTCACCTCCAGTTTTTTAAATGGAAACCTATATTTTTTATTATAGTTTCATATTCTACGGGAAAAAATACGTAACTTTTATACGAAACTTTTTTTTAAAAAATGCTTGCTTTTCTCGCTAAAAGACGTGATGATAATAATACAACTTTTATAGAAAATAATAATACAACGTCTTTTATAAGTGAGAACCATTATAGCTATACGATTTTGGGGTCGCTGAATCCGAATGTGGAGTCTGTTTGATCCCATCAGGTTAGGATCAAGGTCATAAGTGGTTTTCTCATTTCAATTCAAAGTGACCTTGACGCTGACCTGATGAAGTCGAACGGATCCCATATTCGGATTCCGCAACGCCAAAAACGTATAGTTGTGATAAATTTCTCCGCTCAGTGATTTTTTTCTTATTTGACTTTGAAATGACCTTGATCCTACCCTGATGAGATCAAACGGACGCCAGATTCGGATTCAGTGACCCCAAAACCGTATAGCTATAATGGTTTTCATTTATAAAAGACGTTGTATTATTATTTTCTATAAAAATTGTATTATTATTATCACTTCTTTTAGCGAGAAAAGCAAGCATTTTTTTAAAAAAAGTTTGCTATAAAAGTTACGTATTTTTTCCCGTAGAATGTGAAACTGTAATAAAAAATATAGGTCTCCATTTAAAAAACTGGAGGTGACCTTCAAATATCCGAAGTACCTCCACCTGCAAAAAAAACTACATATACCACATAATGCAGCCCTTCAAACTATGCTACTTCTGTATATAAAACTTTTCTGTGCAACGCATAATTTGGAAGTTATTATAGGTGTGCAAGTTGCGTGGACCACCCTGTATGTATGTTAGACATAGAAATTGTCTGAACGAAACACAGTATCGAGCCATAGGATTGTAAAGGCTTAAAACATACCACTATTGGTGGTTGAAGATTGTCTAAAATATACGGTATAAATCCTTGACGTTGCAATTGAATTATTTGGAATTTGCGACATTCGCCAAAACGACGGACGATAAAACAGAATTGCTTAGGGTGAACGTCATCCGGCAGTGGTGAATCTCCATCCGGAAGCGTTTGTAGCGCCCAATCATGTCTGCCTGAACCACCGATCTTCCAATCCGTCTTTACTCCATACCTTCCAGTAGGGTTCTTTAACAAATTCCTCTTGAAAAGATTGGCTTGACATATATGGTAATAAACATACCAAGGCACTTCCTTATTGAAAAGTAACGGTTGTCCGACATATATTTCTGCCTTTTTACGCCAAATGTATGTTTCAATTAAAGTCGTCCATCGTCTACACACTAGTTGACAGTTTAACAATGATCTATTGTCAACCATGCAAAGAATATGTGCTAACACTTCCGTTGGCACGTAATACCCGCTAAGAATTAATCCGTTGCCATCCACTTTTTGAAATATTACGCGAGTTATCATAGTGCTCCTACGAAGTTGTCCTGTGCGGTGTTTACGAACTAATTAATATAAACAATATGTACAAAATATACTATTTTTTTTTTAAAGAAAATCATTCGTCATTTTGTATTCGGAACTTTTCTGATTAAAATGTTTCAATTTTTTTTAATAGTACAAGAATTATTCATACTTATTTGCCGTCATTATTATGAAATAACATATCCCTTTTTATATATAAAACTGTACATACATGTAATAGATTTAATATGATTATACACGATTTCTGTTAATTATTATTTATGTGTAAATTTTATTACTTTCAATAAAGTGAAACGCTATTCCAAATAGAATTCTTCCAAAAATTTCTTCACTTCTAACGATGTCAAAATTCTCTCACTTATGAATCGCTATAGCTTGCTATGACTACGACGCGTTGGCCGTAGCTAGTCCCTTCGGGCGGATTACCTTGGCCGCCGATGTCCCGGAGTATTATTATTATTTTTTTTTCTTCTTATTCATAAATACAAATCAAATCATAGCAATGTGCTAGCATGTGCTAGAGCAATACATTATCTGCTTGTGCTAAAGCAGTATATTATCTGCACGTGACATTATAATATTGTTAAATCATAATATTTCTGATGATTTCGTTTGTAAATGAAATATTACAATTAACTGTAAACGTGAATTATTGATACCTATTGTGAAATAACATAAACCCTTTTACATCTAAGATTGTATATATGTATGTATGTATAATATGTACTAAATTTAATAGAATGATTATACGAAATATCATGTAACCATTATTTATGTGTAAATTTTATTATTTTCAATAAAGTAAGACACAGCCACTCTTTTCAAAGGATTCTACACCACTGATTATGTCACAATTCTCTCACTTATGAAATACTAATTACATTGGACATGCCATAAATCCCTCCAGGCGGATTGCCTTGATGAGGGACGCCTCGGAGGGAACGGGATTACCTTTTTTTATTTTCTTATTCAAAAATACAAATTAAATTGCAGCAAATTCTATTCGNCATTATTTATATCTAAATTTTATTATTTTCAATCAAGTGAAACGCAGCCACTCTTCCAAAGGATTCTACATCACTGATTATGTCACAATTCTCTCACTTATGAAATACTAATTACATTGGACGTGTCATAAATCCCTCCAGGCGGATTGCCATGGAGAGGGACGCCTCGGGGGAATGGGATTACCTTTTTTTAGTTTCTTATTCAAAAATACAAATTAAATTGCAGCAAATTCTATTCGAATAGATATACATAAATATATAATTATACATAAATTTTTGATCATCTCGTGAGTTTAACTCGTAATCATGCAAAGAACCAATACAATTGTAATAATTAATCATTAAGCTAAGAATATTGATAATATTCAGGACCACCAGCAAGATTCGAAACGGCTTTCTTCAAGCTCACCATATTGCTGCTACTTCTTTCTCTTGCTCTTAAACAAGATATCTTCATTTGTTCGAATGTTTCAAAACAGAAATGGAATTGGAATGGCAGTTTGCAATGTTCATTATAATTTTTATTATATAAAATTATAATGAATAAATACAGCCTCTTGCATGTATGGTTGTACGTTCTGATGTTTAAGAAATGCTCTCTGGATCTTGAAATGAGTATCTAAGTTTACGTTTAACGTATTATTAGTTAACATATCAATTACTTTATCGTAGACAAGACTGCGAACGTCTCTGGCCACCAAAAAGTCAAAGTGATTGAATTTCTCGTATGGCACTTTGTAGAGAAACGGTTTAACGGGTAACTCGTCGAAGATCCTCACGACGTTCTAAAACGAAGACAAATGACAATAAAATCGAGGCGAACATAGATACAGTGACTCTCATTAATATCCGGACACACTTCAAAACGTAATAAGTTTTTTGATATTCAGCTAACTAACTTAATTTTTTGTGGGCTTTTAATTGGTTTAGTTTACTGTGTAATATACAGGATGTTTCAGGACCCATGGTCAATAATTTTAGGGGTGATTCTAGAGGCTAAAGTAAGCCGAAAATAAAGAATACTAATTTTTCGTTCGAAGCATCGTTAATCAATTATTAAGCATTAAAAAATTGACCCTAAAAGTAGGCAACTCGCGTGCAGAGTAACTTTTTTTTAACTGACAAAAATTATTTTCGTATTCTTCAAGAAAATTGAAACGAAAAGTAATTCCTGAGTTTTTCTCGTGAAACTCATAGTTTCTGAGAAAAAAATTTTCTAATTCAAAAATCGTGATTCTTCGAAAATTTGAACTTTTGAATTTTTTTCTATAAAACTATAAGTTCTACGAAAAAGACTCATACATCACTTTTTGCTTAAAATTTCTTAATGAATATGAAATAATTTTTTCGGATAAAAAAAATTGCAAATTTTGAACAAAAGGTAATATCGCACGCGAGTTGCCTACTGTCAGGGGCCATTTTTTATGCTTAATAACTAATTAACGAGGCGTCAAACCAAAAATTAGTATTCTTTATTTTCGGCTTATTTTAGTCTCTAGAATCACCCCTTAAAAGGTTATACGCAGTTAGAATTTTCGAAAAATCGGTTTCCTTTTTTTTTCTTAATGTACATACATTCAAGAATGTTCACAACAAATTTCATGCCGATCCGGCAAATATTTTCGGCAAAGCAGCTGAAATAGCAGCGGCCGAACGGCAGCACTGTACACATGTAAAAAGGTTCTGAAATTTTGAAGGCGTTTATCTTGAAACTATGTTTTCAAAGACGGTGTGCAAGATTTCTCCAAAACAGCTGAAACGATCGGTCTCAAATTTTTACACAAGCTTTATAGATGTATTTTCTAGTAATTAATCGTGGACTTTGCCTCTCCGACTAATATTTCTAGTTTTATAAATAATTTAGTCGCAAAATTTGGGTGAAAAATCGACATTTTCACTTTAAGAAGCCGTGATTTTCTTAAAAATCAATATTTTACAAAACCGAACGATCAATTACTAGATAATATCATATATTAGCGATAAATTTTCAGTTTTTGACTTTCAGATAACCCAGTCCCGAGATATCGTGCACACCGAAAGAGATGTTTTTTTTAAAAGGACTAGTACAACATGTGTAAGAAATTTGATAATAATAAAGTAAAACGTCTCTCCACAAAAAATTCTTGAAAAATCGCGCTTTTTTGGCCTTCCAACTGCGAATAACCCTTTAAATTATTGACTATGGGTCCTGAAACATCCTGTATGATTGTGTAAAGTTTCATAAAAATCCATCATACCATAAAAGAGTTAAAAATGTAATTCTGTTTGGAAATGTGTCCGAATATTAATGGCAGTCAATGTACCTGGAAACCTATTTACATAGAAATACAGACCATAGGGGTAGCAAGCCAGTCGTTCGCGCCCCAGAACATAGCAATCGGAGTTACGACCTTCGACATATTGTACTCCGGTGGTTCGATGCTATTATAAATCTGGAAATTTTGCTCACTACCATAATCGTATTGCCTGAAGTGTCCGGATTCGATCAACTGTCCGTAATGGACGGCTTGCTTGATAGATCCACCGGCCGGCACATGATTCAATAACTTAGGCATTAATTCCTACCATAATCAAAAACTTGCATAAGTAAATAAAAAGAACATAAACGGAAAATCTGTAATATGTATAGTTAGCGCATCTCTGCGTACTCACGTAAGCAAATCCCGTATTGTCGAATCCGACCAACAGGAATATCGCATTGGCGCAAACTTTTTGTTCCACAATATTGTAAGAACACATGTACCTCGCCAAAGTCTTCAACAGAATGGTATTCCGTAGGACCTCGCCGTGTCCGATAAAATCAATAAATTTCTAAGGGGATCGAGATGACGTCCAATCAGAATTAAAGCCGTATCTGCCACAAAATCAGACTCATTGTCTACTAATAAAATTACTCTATTTTTTACCTTCACGGATTTTTCGTAAAAGGCTAAAAATCGCAACACGGACGATCGCACGTGTTCCATATACGCGGCTGGGGCTAAGAGGTACGCCGATTGCACCAGTCGCGCTATTTCCGGTCGCTCGCTAGACAGGACAAAGAAAGTTGTCGTACCCATCGAGAATCCGATGTAAGCCCTCAACAAATTTTGCTTCATTTGCACGATGTAAGTGATCTCCGCCGGTAGATCGTAAATGCCCGACTCGTGCCAACTGAATAAACAGAAGTATCTTATTAATTAACGTACACTTCGCATATTTATTTGTTACAAGTACCTGAAATCCCAGAATCTGGTATCTTTGGTGGACAGATTGATGTGAGCCCTTGAATAAGTGTTGCCCCGGAAGTTCCCGAGCCACACATCGAAACCGCGGTCGGCCAGCAAGAAAGCTGAGCGATAAGAGGAAGAACTTATGTATCGAGTGCTATATAGAGATAGAAAGAGCATTCGAACGTAATGATGGCCACTATCGACTAATTTCAACTATCGACTATCTAGTAATTAATCGGATCATACTATGGACTATCTAGTAATTAATCGGACCATACTGTCGACAAATTTCAATTATCGACTATCTAGTAATTAATCGGATCATACTACGGACTATCTAGTAATTAATCGGACCATACTGTCGACTAATTTCAACTATCGACTATCTAGTAATTAATCGGATCATACTATGGACTATCTAGTAATTCATCGGACCATACTGTCGACAAATTTCAAGTATCGAATATCTAGTAATTAATCGGATCATATTGTCGACTATCTAGTAGTTAATCGGATCATACTATGGACTATCTAGTAATTCATCGGACCATACTATCGACAAATTTCAAGTATCGAATATCTAGTAATTAATTGGAACATACAGTCGACTATTTAGTCGATAATATGAAAGATAGCATGTGATAGTATATGATAGTATATTATAGAATGATAGTATATGATAATATATGATATTATGATAGTATATGGTAGTGTATGATAGTATGATAGTATATTATATAGTATATAATCTATAATTACATATAATCTATATACAGGGTGTCCCACGCAACTGGGAGGCTGCAGACTGGGCGGCTTACGCTCTAAACTTATTCATTGGGAAATTATTTGATATGATTGGACTATTACATCAAATGTTCGAACGGTCCTCCATTACAGTCCAAACACTTTTTCATCCGCTTCTTGACGTTACGCAGTACATTCCTGATGTTCGTTTCCGTAATTTTGGATATTTCTTCCTGAATGCGCTGTCGAAGCTCCACAAGATTAGTAATGGAGCGCGAATACACCCTATCTTTTACATTTTCCCATAAAAAAAGATAGTCGAGACAAAATTTGAATTAAAAAAATCTTCATTTTTCTGAATACGCCGTAAAAAGTTACGGCAAAATTAAATCGCTACCACGATCACCGGACATAAAAGTACTGCAAAATTAAATTAAATTAGACTCCAATTTGTGAAAATACGTACGAACATCAGGAATGTACTGCGTAACGTCAAGAAGCGGATGGAAAAGTGTTTGGACTATAATGGAGGACCGTTCGAACATTTGATGTAATAGTCCAATCATATCAAATAATTTCCCAATGAATAAGTTTAGAGCGTAAGTATGTTAGTACTTTTATGTACAGCATAAAAAAGTGCATCGATTGGTGCAATAAAAAACGTATGTTTCAATTTAAAAAAAAGTTGCAAAAAAGAACATCTGTTCGGCCACGGTCGATCATCGGGCCAGGTAAGGATCCCGCAGTGACATTTCATTGTACGCTTACCCACACTTTACACTTAAAATTTTAACACAGAGTTTTCAAGATTTTTGCTCCTGCGTTTTATTAATACACTTCGAAAGAAGTCTATTAATTTTTATACACAAACTTAACATCACTACACCATCGTCATTTTTCATTTAAAAATTTTCAGACGCTTGCCTTGCATTGTTTCTCCTGCAATCTAACACTAAACATCTCCGCAAGGTGCCGATTGTTATTTATTCACGAAATGTATTTCACTGCACATTCAGGAGATGATTATCCACTGATGCCGATGCAACGAGTGTCATCCCGATCAAGTCGCGCCCTTCGCGCATCATTTAGTCCATGGGTCACGCGGACAGTGAATGTGCAATGAAATACATTTCGTGAACAAATAACAATCGGCTCCTTGCGGAGATGATTAATGTTAGATCGCAAGAGCAACAATGCAAGCGTTTGAAAATTTTTAAATGAAAAATTACGGTAGCGTAGTGAAGTTAAAATTATGTATAAAAATTAATAGACTCCTTTCGAAGTGTATTGATAAAACGCAGGAGGAAAAATCTTAAAAATTCTTTGTGTTAAAATTTTAAGTGTAAAGTGAAAGTGATCCTACAATGAAATGTCACTGCGGGGTTCCTTACCTGGACCGAGGATCGACCGTGGCAAAACATCTGTTCTACTTGTGAGCGACAAGGATTGGCACGATGACCCACTGACCGAGTCCGTCTGACGTTCGTCAGAGCAGGTACGTTTGCGGATAAATGGATAAGACGAATCTGTACAGTTTTTGCACATCATTCAAATGCAATGTTCGCTGCATCCTTTGTTATTTACCTATTAAAGTCCTCTTTCCCCCATTCATTCCATTTGAATAACGATTAAATGTACTTTAAGACTAGCTGCCTATTAATCGATATTCATAATACAGAACGAACAATTTCCTTGCACTGTTATTTATGTAGTTCATTCGTTCGTAGTTTGTTATTTTCTTATAACGCTTCGTACTGGACGAAGTACTTGTTTTTCTGATTGTACCCTGGCCCTACTGCTCGAGCCGAGCCGCTCGTCAGTGCGCGCGGGCGAATCGCGCGCTCACATTAGTCACTGTTTTTCGCTTATAGTCTAAAAACAAAGCCCCATTTCGCATTTTGACAAAGGAAGTCGTTGTCCAGAATCACCCTCCCAATCTGCCATTCCCGGGGATGTCAAGAGTTCTGGGACACCCTGTATGTAATTTTTACGTTTTATAGTAAGTGATATTATACAGGGTGTCCCAG
>SMSR01014374.1:0-11134 GCA_019453355.1 Ceratina japonica
ATATAAAAACATACGTAACAATACAAGACAAAAATAAAAAGGAAAAAATGTGTACATAAAGAAAAGTCAAATGAAATAAAGAGAAACAAAGTAAAGGGGTGCGAGAAAGAAAGCGTGATTCGATCACTGATAAAATATCGACAAAATTGTATTTCAGGTTGTATGAATTCCAAGATCTCTGGCAAAAGCATAAGAAATATGATAAGAAGCTATGTCTAACATTTAAAGCGATAATGTTCTATGAGAAATTACATCTATAAAGAAGTGAAGTTTATATAATTGTCCGACTTACTTTTTAAGTCACGGAATTTTAACGTATAATTTCTAATATTGTAATACATGCTTTTGACAGTTTTTAATAGGATTATACCTGAATTGCAACCGTCTACATTTTCTACAAAATCCCACTATTCTTGCTTGTGTTTGTTACTGTGTATTTTTATTAATGTCCATGAAGTTAATACTATTTCGACTTTAAATTATTTTTAAAACATATATTAACACTTATGCAAAATTATAAAATTCTGTTATTGTTTTATCCATATGTTTTCATTAATTAAATAATAATTCTCCCATTCGAAATAAGAATTCAAGAGGTAACAATGTTTTTAATAGCCTGAGGGAAGTTTTAAAATTTTATCAATGTAATATCTAATATCTGTTAAAATTGCAATATCTATCATTGTTTTTGGATGAATAAGGAAGATTAGAGGAAAATAACTTTTTTATAATAGTAGTCTGACAAAATTCCTATAATTCTGCACAGTGCTTTATTAATATAATATCTAATAACTGATAAAATTGCAATACTTTATTGTTGTTTATGGATGAATAAGGGAAACTAGAGAAATGCTGAAAAGTGAGGACTGAAGAAGGACTAAGGATGACTAAGTGGTTGAAATCATAAGCGGGAAAAAGGACCTTTTAAATCTGTGACTACAATACTGTGTGCAATCGTGACACAATCATAGTTTACATGATTCAAAAGTACTGTTTATAAACCAAACATTAGATAAACGAAAATAACAGAAAATTAACACAGTATCTCACACAGAATAGGAACTGTTAAATTAAACGTATAAATTGCGTTAACTTGCATTGAGCTCGACAAAAAAAGAATAGTCTAGTAAGAGTCGATCTTTCGGACAAAACCATGCAGTTTATCAATCAAAATATTTTTGCAAAATAGCAAGACCGTATGTGCTATCAAACCCTCAAAGGTTGTGGAAATGATACTCTGCAAACAGATTGGTTCGTAGTTTTTTTTATGAGAGATCACTTTACTTAAAAATAGGTCTGAACATTGCGCAGTTTTACTACTCTGGAAAGTCAGCTCACAAACTCTGTTCGATCAATCTTTTGTGTGGTGTGTAACCAAGGTTGACTTACTGCCGTCACAGTGGTCTTAGCGATGGCTTCAATTTAAGCGAAAACCACTGATACTTGGTATGACAGTGTAATCCCAGAAGCGGATTTTCTCATGGCCTTCACTCCGAGCTTCGTACTGGAGAACTTCAGGAAGGAACATTAAAGCTGTTTTCACGTTGTCGTTCGTGAACGAACTCCTCTCTAGCCGAGTACTTGTCATGGTAATCAAATGGAAGCCACTGGCTGGGTCCGTTCCAGATTGGCCCGCGTTCAGTTAGCATACATACGGTGACTACTTTCGCCTCGTTCTTCCGAAACTCAAGTAGTCACCCGCGCGTTAATTAATTCGACACGCGTGTTCTTCTTAAACGGTTGTCCTTGGCTTTTTAATTTACCTGTCACTTTCGCACGTAACACGTCGTAGCTGTAGTGACTCTGATTGATATCTGGACACACTTCAAAACGGAATAAGCTTTTTAATATTGAGCCAACTAACTAACTTTAAAAGGCTTAGTTTACTATGTAATGTGTAACAAATAATTAAAATAAATTACTATTCGTCAAAATCCCGAAGAAAAAATAAAAGATCATGATGTTCAACTTTTTTATTGGAGACTCTAGTAAAAATTTCAAACGTTTAGTTTGTACATCTAAATGTGTTATATGGATGTGTAAAGTTTCATAAAAATCTGTGAAACCATAAAAGAGTTAGACATATCGAAACATGTAAAAATTCTTCAATTTATCTCACAAGTAGATTTTCAAGTCGTGAAGAACTGCGACTATCTAAATATCTAATCGCTTATAGCGCATAACAATATTGATCGATTTTTATGAAACTTTGTACATGCACATAACTTACCTGTAAACGAGACGCTTCCAATTTTTATTACAGACCTTAATAAAAAAAGTTAAAAACCACGTCCTTTACTATTTTGATCGCGATTTCAATGAATACCAATTT
Organism: Ceratina japonica; assembly: GCA_019453355.1. Classification (NCBI taxonomy): domain Eukaryota; kingdom Metazoa; phylum Arthropoda; class Insecta; order Hymenoptera; family Apidae; genus Ceratina; species Ceratina japonica. The sequence goes on from SMSR01014374.1 coordinate 2,333, forward strand.
TTTTTAATTCTTTGTTAGACATTCTATAGTAAATGAAGCTTTCTAAAATTCCACAGAAGATAAAGTTTTTTAATCCTTAAGATTTTGATTAATCAAATTGATTGAGAAAACTATAATTATGGGCGCAGTTCGTAAATGATTCCACTGGCCTGAACTTAATAAACTAATATAAACTAATAACAGCTCCTCGTTGTAATGAAATTCATAACGTGACGATACAAACACTTTCAACTGATTAAAACGATATAACTGACAAGGTATAAAGGTGGAACTTGATGTTGAAATATTTTTTATAGAAGAAACAAGAATGACATATCCATAACACTTTCCGTAATGCCGAGACTGTCATTGCAACGAACTGTTAAATTTTTCACGTCAGTCAGACAAGAAGAAAACACGTTCGCGCACTCCACGACGCAACAAACATTTTTATCGTTTTCTGTTATGAATAAAAGATAGTTTATTCTTAACTATTGTTTTCACGATATCTGAACGATGCCTGAGCGATTATGTGAATTTACTGGTAATGAACGCCGGTCGCCCTGCGCTTTATTAAAATCCATTAACCGAATATCGATCGTGGGACAACCTATAGAGGCAATAACGATTCACAATAAAATTCTCGTTCATCGGATTAACCGTTACAATCTCGTTACGCGTTCAATACGAAAATAATTCTCCCTGTATGTTTTGGTCGACGAGGGGCGAAAGGGTGATTACGGATTGTCAGTTTCGACGGTGTATTAACTCACGCACATGACGGAGAACGTTCACGGACAAGTGCCGCCAACGTAATTAAGGGTACTCCGTACGAGGCTCGAAATTGTTTCGCCATACTACGACCACGGCTGGGCTGAAGCGACATAGTATCGCGTCATTTCAAGTTTCGCTTGTTTTTGTACAATCGATATTTGTATGCTCGTTTTTCAATGTTATCCGAAATGGAAGCAGAGGCAGTACAGGGAAATAATTTAAATTTGATTCGTAATTTTTCACAATGTGGGATTAAAGCTGACACGGAATAACCTCCCTATTTATTAATTCTGAAAATAAAAACAAATGAAATTTTCATACCATGTGATAGTATTATTCCAGATTATTTTGTGAGCGAAACTAAAGCAATCATTAGGATTATAAATGTTATATAACGATAATTTAAGATCTTTATAAACAGAAGCACAACTTGTGCAGCAACACGAAGACTACAGTTATTATTCTGAGTGAGGTGTCGTGTAAGAGTTCAGGAACAGAATGCACTGAATTGAGGACAAGCGAGGTAAAATTTAAGTTCTAGGTTTAAAAGGGAGGGATTAAGATTTGTAAGTTCAATTTTGACGATGATGCAACGAAGACAAGATTCAAACATGATGCAGCTTGAATAGTTAAAAAAAAGGACGAAGTTTACAACTATGAATCGAGAAGTAAAATCATAGATTGATAAATGTAAAAAAAATCTAAGAACTTCCAATAAGATAACTTCGTATTGATTAGGGTTACCGTTTAACGTTGGTCATACAAATTAGTCAAATCCTTCATATTAAATTATTCACACAAAAAACAGTGTTGTTTGAAGAGAAACAACGATCATCGTGCGATGATTATACATATACAGGATGTCCCAGTTAAACTATAAACGAAAAACCAAGCCCCATTTCAGATTTTGCCATAGGAAAGTGTTGTTCAGAATCCCCCTCAAAGTTTGCCATTTCCGGCTCTAACACTTTTTCTGGGACACCCAAGATAGCTTTTAGAAATGGAATATTTTCGTCATTTTTGGAAATACGAAAAAGCTTTATTAACGAAAATTAGTTAATTTAAGAAGTACTATAACATTTCGTATATTTATATATGTTTTTAAATAAAAGAGTTACGGAGATTTCATAGTCGTAAGCCTTCTATCTACAAGCATGCATAAACACACGAAACGTTATAGTATTCTTTAAGGTGGCTCCAGCCATGATGGTGTCGTATCAATTAAGCGGGGGTTCCAATTAAGATTTAGAGTTTTTTGCTAGTTGAATGCTCTTGGTATAAATATATATTGTTGTACATGATTCAAATGTACATAACTCGCAAAAAAGTGTCACAAATAATAAAAAGTAAAAAAGAATTGTGTATGTTAATTTTCGCCGTATGAAAAACGCCTCCTGCTGTAGGTTCCTGCTGATCTGTAAGCAGACATGCGCAGGAGAGCACAAAGATGGTAAAATGTAACATGTCAAACTTTGACTGCTATTTACTCATCAAAATGCGTGGTTACCTATATTTATTTTGATACTAGCAGAATCCTTGTCTCAAATTTTATGAGCATGTAGTTTTTTACTCAAATCTATAATTTTATTACTAAGGACAAGCAATTTATCTTATATTTCCCATATAACTTTATGTTAAAAATGAACATTTTGTAATGTACTTTTCTCACCAATTTATGTGGTGACCTCCCGTATTTTTTATGGCTATCGAAAGTTAAAGGTTTGAATAATATTCTCCTAAAGTTTAAGCCCAATCTATAATTTTAGACAAACTCGTTGGAGCCACCTTAAGGTAAACAATTTTGGTTAATAAAACTTTTCCGTACCTCCAAAAACGACGAAAATATTCCACCTCTAAAAGATACTGTACACCCTGTATATGATCATCGCATAATCGAAATATGACGAAAATATGCACGCACATATGAAACATACTGTATGCGTTGGAGAGCGTAAACTATATGTAAATTTTAGCAGCATAATTTTTAGCCATGACTCAAATATGGTTATAATATTGTCAAGAGTTTGCTACAATACTTCTTATCCTAATTGAATTATTAGTTGTACTAAATTTAATGCCACGGTAAGCACTGATAAAGCGCATAATATTGCTGCATCTCGTGATACAGTAGTCAGTCGCACATTTGTTGGACATTCTTCATCTGGCAAGGTCTATGAAAAAATAACTGCTAGGTGTTATGTATTGAACGCAATTCCCAAAGTATTTTCTAAACGGTGAAAGACACACATAAATGATCGTGTTAATCGCTCGACTAAAATAAATCTTATCACGATAATCAACGGTGATGGGTACTAGTATGAAATTAAATCCTATCGACGATTTTACGAGTAAGTCCGAGTCACTTTCGATCATCCGCAGTCAGTCGTTACATTAATTATTCGCGAACAGTTTCGTCTTGCTTCGTCTTTCTCTTTGGCTCGTTTCTGCCTTCACGTGCACGTCGTTCCTTGTTGCTTCCAATTAGCCCTCCACGTACTCCAAATAATATTCGTACCCAATAGACAGCTACTAGGATTATTGGTTTATCAAGTTTACCCATTTTCGAGAGTCGCGACGAATTAGCCCTGTTTCCACCGGAACCGATGGCTCGTGAAACGTGTCTCGAATTACCATAAGCTCGAATTAGGAAGTTGGCCGTGAATAGCCGATTAATCGTCCACTGACCACCTTGATCACTATAATTTACTCGCTCGCACATTCGTATCGAGATTACATACCTAATCGCTCGGACTCGATTAAATGGTTTCCACGAAAGTTTTCGCTAGTTGGACGAATCCAATGCGTTATTGTCATTTCACGTTGTTGGCTAGAGTTTTCAAACTCTATACTAATAATATAAATCTCTAATAATATAAACAAATAAAATAAGAATCAAATAATGATTCCCCAGGCAACTCTGCGAGTTAAATGGGGAAAAATATAAATCGAAATCTCCGATTGTGTGTGTGTGTGTTGATATTATACAGGGTGGTCCGGAATTCGTAGTACAACCGGGCAGGGGATGATTCTATGTTAAAAAATAAGAAAATATTTTGGTATAATATTTTTTCATTCGGCACTCCGATTTCGAGAAAATCGATTTTGAACTTTGAGAAATCTTAGTACGATTTAGTACAATTTGCTCGTGTATTTCCCTGCTGATTGTGTCTCTGTCCGGATCAGTGTTTACAAACATTGATGATTGTGTAGTTAATACATTACAAAGTGTTTTTGTAGATTACTTATTTTTTATTCTTTGTTATACTTTATATTTTTTACATTTAGTATCAAAATGCTACAATACAAAACGTACTAAATCGTACTAAGATTTCTCAAAGTTCAAAATCGATTTTCTCGAAATCGGAGTGCCGAATGAAAAAATGTTATACCAAAATATTTTCTTATTTTTTAACGTAGAATCATCCCCTGCCCGGTTGTACTACGAATTCCGGACCACCCTGTATATNATTGATTTACTTTTCAGATGAAGATAAAAAAGTCACATTAATTTATATTATTCCATCTCACTTCATTATTGCTTATTATATGTTTTTTGTTCAGTTGTAAATCATTTTAATCAAGATCTATAGATTTGTACGTATAGTGAAATCTCCATGTTATTGTTTGTAATCATGTGAAATACATCGTTTTAAAAAAGTTTGAATGGTTATACAGTATATACGTCCAATACAGGTTTTATTAGTAATTAAATTCAGATGGATCATAATAAACATTATTCGTTGAATACTGTTTTGACAATCGATCTAATATTCTAAAACTTCGTCAATTTCATGTTGTTTCATGTAAATTCTAATCGTTAGAAATGTTACGTTTTGTTTGTATGTTCATGTGTTCAAGGTCGCGGTCATTTTCGAACCTAACTGTCATCCGCATGACATTCGATGTTCGCTCTCTTACTGTCTCACTCGAGATTCAAACGTCGCGAATACAACATCGCTGTTACTCAGTTTCAAATAAATCAACGGTTTTCTTTGTACAAAGAATTTTCTCTCTCGATCTTAGAACCGACACTATTCCTTTTCCGCAGGACCTTTTGAGTTCTCTTAACAAATACTTTATTTGCCATTTCATTGACTTGGATATATTTACGAACGTTCAAAATTATCCCATGTTGATGGGCGTATTTATTTGACAACTTACGTTGTTTCAGATGCCACGTAAACACATTCGAAAAACAGTAATTAAATATGGCAATCATAATCTCAAACATACAATAAAAGATTTGAGCGTTAAAAAACTTACACTGGGCCAAACTTTTTTCAAATATTTAATAGCAAACCGCCATCTTTCATTATGAAAAATAAGCAAGGGTATATAGTTTGATAAGTCGTTGATAAGAGATTGATTTCCCACCAGGAAGCTTCAGGGAGAAGAAGAATTAGGAATATCCTTATACGTCCGAACGAATATATTTGTTCTTTTTTTCAAACTTTAATTTTAATTTTATTATCTTTACAGAAGATGTTACTGAATTTAAAGATTAGTTACCGAGATTTTAATAGAATAAAAAATGATTTTACGCTTACTTAATTTCAGTTTGCTTTAAGTGTTCACAATTATTCCACCTCTAATCCTTCCACTGAATGTACAACTTATAGTAAGATGAATATGTGTTCCACTCGAAGCTTAATTATTATTTCCTATTTCCATCATGCCTGTTTAATGTTTAAAAACTTGCAACAAAATTTAAAAAAATAAAAGTTGGTAATTGTGTGGTATCTTGTCGTCTACTTGACTTTATTCTTCAATGAGGATCTCTAAGTACACGAGAGCTCATGTATTTGAAATAATTTACACAACGAAAATTCCAAAATAACTTGGAGTCTGTAGCCTACGATACAACTCATTAGAACAAAAAGAAAGGCAGACAGTGGAGAAAAATAGAATGAAAAGTGAAGGAAAAACGTGGCGAGGAAAATCGGAAGAAAAATATATATAGAGAAGTAGAAGTTGGCATAGTGTGGAAAAGAGTCGAAACTCTGAGACGCGAATTGAGGAAGCCCATGAAGAAGACTTAAATATTTTTCTCATAAATCTTACGGCGTCTCTCCACCTGGTCGGTTGAGTCAGCGTTCAAGTACTCTCTACGCGGAACCGAGAGGCCGGCTTATCTTTATCTTTCCGATTTTGCATTTTATTGACGGCTCGGTCGACCGGGCTCGACACTTCCACCTCTCGAGGGTCCAGTGTTGTTGATTTATGCGACCCGTACAACTGTTACCCGTAACCCACCACCCACGCCGACCCTTTCGACAATTCTCCTGCCCCGTCGTGCCTCCCTTTCTATTCTCCTACCTATCGTCACACACTGGTTTATATTAAAAGTATTATAGAAACATCCCACTAGCAAAAATTCTGTAAACGTAATTAAGTGCTCAGCTACTCAAAAGTATTCTCGACCCATTTGACATACACCTGTGATATTTGATATTTTCTGTCGCACGTTAACATACAATTCGTTTTATAAATATTCTTTTAACCAGCAGATAAATAGAAGGTAGGCGAGAAATGATTCTCGTTTTAATTGGAATTTTCTGTTTCTTTATCAAAACTAGGAATATTTGAAATATTACTCGAATTGGTAGCCTTTCTAGCAGTTTCATCGACTTTATTATTAGCATTATCTCGAATCCCTAGACGGGAAGGAACAAAATTTCAAATCCAGAGCTATTTCTTTTAATTTTAGTACATTGAAAATAATCATCCTGACAATTGGATTTATAGGTTTAGTAAATTTTATAGCAGCGAATAAGCTCAGGCTAAAAGTATAAAATATTGAATTTGTTTTTTGTTCTCTAGGTTGCCTTGAAGTATTGGAATTTACTATCTTTTTATCTTAGATCCGATGTATAATTTTAATTTAGCTGCAATGTTAGATATCTCAGACTCTGTATAATTTGGATGGTGGCTGGGAGTGAGACTTTCAACTTCCTTAGCATGTTTTCAATGAGAATATCAATAGATATAGTTTGTGATTGAATAGATGATTAGAATCTTCGAATGTGAATAAATACTCGTTGACATACGGGAACAGTTGTGCCTGAGAAGGCATATAATTCTGCAATTGACGTAACAAGCAACCGATAGTATTCTATCTGCGATTATCAGCCGCGACACAAAGGCTGCTATCCGGAACACGTCCTATTAACCCTTTATTATCGAATGTATAATATTACGGTTGCCACAGAACGTACTCATACGTTATACTACAGAAACTTAACTATTAGGCAATTAACGTGACAACTATTGTAACGTAAGCATCGTCGAATGGAGCAGGCAGAATTATTTTGTTCGATGTTTCCCCGAGTTTCATCAATCAGAGAGGCTCAAATCCATTTACAAGGGTCCAGAATATATCTACAATATGAAGTCTTTAGAAAGAAATTGTGGAACGAAGATTCTATACTTGGTTATATTTTTTCCTTTTTTAGATATCTAAACATACACACTTTTTTGTTATACAATAAATGTGTATAATGTAGGAAAAGCGAGTTCACGATTATTTTGTCACCAATTTCATTTTGCGCTGCTACATCCATTTGACGCGCGGGGAATTAATTCGGTTGAAGAGAAACCCGGGGACGGATGAGGATGAAAATTGAAATCAGACCGGTCACAGTCGGAGCCGCGTACCCGTTAAAATTTCGTTATCGCGGGCGTGTGACGGAGGACGGCAGATACTCGTAATTAAAATCCTGGTATACATTCTGTTTCCACTATAGTTCTTGGAGTTTTCCGCCGTTGCGCATGCTTGTATTGAGCTTGGTCAGATATTACGCGTAATTATTATATTATTGCTGTGAATGAAATCGATTCGCCGAATTGTGCTCTACTCGACTATGATTTTAGAGATTTCGTGATAATAATCGATTTTAAAATCATTGTATTATCATGTATTACGGATTTTTCATCTTTGCATTATAAATACATTGTGAACTGTATTATTTGTGGTTATATAATTATGTTAACAGTGTAACGTACACGGATATGTTAAAACATTGCCTTTCGTGGCATTTGAGCTTAACTCTTTTGCTGTACGGACAGTTTGCTGCAATGTACAGTGCATCCAGATGAAATCATGATCTCGGATCGAAAATGTTGTTGGAATTTATCTGTCAAGTTTAATTCTTCTTCAACTTGCAAACGACTTACAGAGGGTAAAATATCGTTATGTTATTATTATTATCGTTGTAATAAGAATGTAAATCTTCTTCGTCAGGCACAACGTCAGGTATTATTAGGTTGGAGAAAAAGAAATCCATTATTTTTGTGTGAACTTCAAGTCTGTATCGAGCTTCTTTTTTAATCCACCTTTGTGCAAATAGTTCAAAACTGTTTTATTCACGGCTTACCTATAATAGCCACTTTATTCCCTCAAAAGCGGGACAAAAGTGGCTCTTTTCTCACGCATATACTTTATTCCCGCATATGCGGGAAATAAAGTACTTTTCTTCCGTTACTTTAAAAACTTGAAAAAATTTTAATAGCCAAACACGTTCAGCGACATTTACATTTGAAATATTGGATATATTTTCAGTCGATTCTAATGATACCACTTCTGGTTTTTATTTTTTTGGTACTGAACAATGGTTGAGTATACGTCACACTTTTCAAGATAATATACTGGTTATACAGATAAGCCGTGAATAAAGTCCTATATGCAACACGGGAGTAAAGTCGATGATTCCCTTGGGTGATTACTAGTAGCACTAAACCGACCCGCGGGAATAATCAACAACTTTACTCTTGATTATTTCTGTGATTTTATCGACATTTTCGACGACGGGCCTATCTGCGCGAGATCATCTTTAACATCAAACATACCTGAACGGAATCGACGAAACCAATCTTGTACGTAATTGATTGTTACAGTATCGGGACCATAAACACCATTCACAATTTTAGCTGCTTGGCTTGCATTTTCGCCTTTATCAAAGAAAAACTGTAAAATATATCGAATTTTCTCTTTGTTGACTTCCATATTTAACACCTTGAGACTCACAACTGAATGGGCCAAACAAAAAACGG
>SMSR01014376.1:0-34404 GCA_019453355.1 Ceratina japonica
AGCAGTTTTAGTTTTATAGTCATGACGCGATTTCGACTAATGACGATTCGAAACAGACCGAAACGAATCGTTAAAGGGGTAATATCGATCGAACGAATCCTCGAAAATATCGTGTAGTCGAATTCCTGTCGAGGAGAACACAAGGCACTCCTCTGTCGGGATCGTCATTATCTTGATATCTCAGCTGGTAGCTTCGGTTGATGGTTTTTGTTTTGGACAAGCGCGTCGTGTGCACCAGCCCGGGCTGGCAGGGGGTAGGGCCCAGGGTGGTCCAATTTGTCTGCCGGTTCGATATTGTTACGAGCTCATCTTTAATAATGCAGCCAGCCTCGAGAGATACCGACGTCTCTCGTTCTGAAGACGTTTTTAGATAGCCAAAACCCACTTTGTCGGCGCGACCCTATTCCCAGATATAATAAAAATGTCCCTGTAGCGTCGTTTACGATTTTTCTCCTGGCTAGATAAAAAATGTCAGAAATCTCTTATAGTATTTTGACGCATGCGCCTTTAGATTATACCGTGGTATACTTTTTCTGTATACAGAAACTTTCCTTTTTCACTTCGTGTAAGAACATTTATTTCGTTCAACTTCTTACCGCGATACGTTTCGATAATCATAAATTAACCAATTTACTAATCGATGTTTCGCAACGAGATTATCGTAACGCAGGATCGCCGACGTCAATTAAGGAGAATATCACACTCGAACGCGACGGTGATCGATCGACTTCGATATTTAATCGGATTTCTTTGCTTGCCGCGTCGTAGCACATTAAATATTAGGATCAACGAAGAGGAGGAAGTCGATCTATGATTAATTGCGGCGAAGCTCGTTTCGTTCGCGCGCCCGTAATCCGGAAACCGGGCTGCTCGTTCGAATTCGCTTTTTGCTGTCACTTGCTGCACCATGTAATTAACGTCCAGCGAGCCGTAAGATTTGATCCGCATCATTTCGTCGTTTTCTTGCTCGCCAATCCCGCCGCTCTTATACGGGTGTATACAACCGTTTCCTTCACTCTCAACTCGGCCCTGTATTAAATAGCTAATTAAGGTGAGTTCCGTCCCATCAGCCGGACATTAACGAGATCGTTGTTCGCGCAAGCGGGACAAATGCGATGCGGGAAAGATTGGATATCGATCAGTTCCTTACGAAATGGTTATTAGTTCGGTGCGTTTAACGATTTCAGTTTCTCAAAGAAGATGCCAGACGAATCGGTTGGTACTCGTTTACAAAGTTGGAATTAATAAATAGACTATTAACGTCGTCACATCGATATCTGAATGCAGCTATTCATAAGCACGGAAATAACTTTACTTTGGCAACGGTTTCTGGATTCATTCGATCGCGATAAAACTTGGTGCACATTGCATAACGCGACGACCACCGTATGACAAATTGATATTCTTGTCTGCTTTTATTCTAACCGAGGAATTCCTGAAGTAATACCAAACTGTAATTATAGACGTCGGATGTCATAACTCATACGAAAAATTATCATTAAATTAATCAAATCAAAAAGAAGGTAATTCAGATTAATTCTTGAATTAGAAGATTATTAATATCCTTGGATCGGTCGATGTTCCGATAATCGAGACTCTAGCGCAGGTATCGAATATTCGTAAATGTGTTAGAGCGCGAAACTAATCTGGTAGTATTGAGACAATCATTGGGGCGATACAATAACAGAGGTAGAAAATGATGACGGGACGTGGAATCCAGATTACGCAAATGCGGATAACAGAGGGCAGAAAAGGGGTGTGCGCGGGGCGGGTGGCAGGAGAGGTTCGAGTTTGTGACTCGTTTGTACGCCGATAACGGCTTATCTAAATAGTTTGGACATAAATTACACAAGCGGGAATGTAACATTTATGTTTCATCACGGTTAGACCCGACGGGGCCGTGACGCCCGTATCTGCTATACCGAACGATTCCCTTCCTCCTCCGCCGCCTCCCGGTTCCCCTCGTCCACCTTCCCCTCCACGTTCTTTTTTTGCCTTCCATTTTTTCTGTTTCGCCNTTCTTGACGATTCAAGCGCGCTATCAGGAATCGAGCTGAAATTAATTCTTTTCGGTTAGTTTTTCGTTTCCTTTTTCTGGGCTTAGGCCAGAGATCGCGTTGGGTAATTGGTAAGATTTGTGAAATCGTTGGCGGAGGTCTCTGAACGATAGTGTACACAATATTTCTGTAACAGTCGGAACGGACCGATATACACGTCGACCCGGCTTCGTAACGATATCGTAATATAAAAGCTCGAATTCACAAATCATCGACTCGACGCCAAGAGCGATGTAGAAAAAAAAAGAGACAGATAGTGTGAGAGATTCGGTATCGGAGCTATGTGTGTATAGAAACGCATGAAGGAGGTATAAAGAAACCGAAGGAAGAAAGCGAGCCTTACTAATGGGCCCAGGGCGTAGCGGCTCGTGAGCGCGAGCGTAGGCACCGGTATGGCACGTGAAAACATCTCCATTCCACGATTCACGGGGGCCCGGGCCTCGGTGTGGAATTCATAAGAGAGCGATGCCGGCCCCTCGAAAATTAATTTAATTTGTACTAGAAATCAACCAGAGATGAAACACAGTCCGGCACACGGAACTGAAAAGAGACTGAGACCCGGCCGAAAGAGAAGGACAAAACGAGAATAAGGAAGGAGAATAGACCTCGCGTTCCTCTCGGAGGGCGCAGGTTAGGGCATCGTGGATATCGGTGAGAGGGGGTGAGATGGACCCCCGCTGGGTAATATATAGCGGGCCAGTTGGCTCGAAAGGCGCTGCTCTGTCTCCGCGGCGGACTCCTTAGCAGGGCACTGAAACTTTACCTCCCATAATTGATACGAATGTCTTTTCAGGCCAAGCTCGAACATCGCACGGCCATTTAGCCGAGGGCTCCGTTTCTTCGGCTCATGGTCACCGAACATCCTTTTCTATCCTCTCCTCCTCCTTCTTCCTCTCCGTCTTTTGTTGTGGTTCTCGTCGGATTTGCCACAAGGTACCGATCCGCCACGTCAATTATCAACCCACCTCTTCGCGCTGACACTCGGCCACTTGACCCTTGCTGGGTAATTATTGCCGACCAACAGGAATCTTTCACCGCATTCGCTATTTATGCTGAATAGTCTTTGAGAAGACACGATGATACGTAAACCTGAAGGATCCTTGAAGAACTTTATTCAAATTGTCATTGTTTTAATTCATTTATTGATTAGATCAAGTGTTGACACAACGTTGTGTAACTACATACACATGTATACGTGTACTAGACAGACGTAAATTCCCGAGTCGAAATTTTAATTCTGATTTAAACCTCTTAGTTCTGCACAAGGTTTTGGAGGTCTAAAGTGAAATTGTATGATAGAGATTTTTTCATAAGCATTAAAGTCTTATTATGACCTCGAGGTTCTACTTACGTGCGCTTTAGACAAGTTGAGGCCTGAAACGGAATTTATATAATTTTACTCTTTTGGCCTCGAGGTCCTTATTTTTATCGGAATTTGTTGATTCTGATTTGAGCCTAAAAGCCCTCTCTTTCATATTACTACGGAAATACTAGCATCTATACTATAGTTTGATAATAGAACTAAAAAAAGTATTAAACAATATTCAAAATTGTTTTAATTATAAAAGCTAATACAATTACTGTTTTATTTACCAAATGTCAGAAACTATTGTCGACTTAATTCTTTTAAATTGATGGAAGCTCTTAAAAATAAACCTGTTAACGCGCAGATAATTAAATTTGGTAAATAAAAAAATAACTACACAAGCTTTTGTAATAAAATAAATTTTTAAATCTAATAACTTTAATATTCCTCATCAAACTATGTATAGTCAACGTATTTAGCAGCCTTAAATATCAAATATTAAGTGGTCAAGAAATTATTATTAACACAAGTAGTAATAATCAAACAATATTGTTTCCATTCTAAAATTTCATTAAACCATCACTAAACCATTTTCTTAAAAATAGTGATGAGTAATTATTGACAGGAATCGAGTATTAACTAGCTATAAGCAATGATAGATAATTAGCATCTAAAGAAGAAACAATCTTGTTTGAGAGAGAGAGAAAGAGAGAGGTAATCTTTATTACTAGAACTGCGTAAGATGTAGGGGAACGAAAACAATATTACATGTAGGTTTTGAAGATTTAAACCGGAACTTCTTGACTTTGAAGGTTTAAAACAGAAGTTAAATTTCGACTCGGGTTGCATGATACACAAGAATTTGAAGTGCTATACGCAACGTTTACACGTTGCAGACACGGAAGAGGTATCATTAATCGAAACGCGTGGAAGCCAAGAATAAGATTCCAGGTTCTCGATAGACGCACGGGGCAGCGAGAGGCACACTCGTGGCACTGGCGGAAGAATTAATTAGTCGATCTCGCGCGGTGGTGGGCCCGAAATCGTCTGTTCCCGTACTGGCCTCGTACTCCCAGCCCCCGGGGTCTCGCCGAGGTGGAACGAGGGCTCCGGGTAATTAGTAAGGTACCTACCGATCAGCATCTGTAAGGTGAACGAGCATTACCATGCTTAATGAGTGGTGCACACTGCACACAACTGCTGGCCGGCCGTGATTCTCCGCGAGGGGGGTTTCACCTCGGCTGCCGGTGTCTCTATCTCTATCCTCGATCGGGGAGTTGGGTCGCGCGAAAATTCGATCCTTCCACTTCCCATCAAATCCTTTTTTTCACCATTATTCTTATTAACGATCGAGGACTACCAATGACAATGAATATTTTCTATATCTTAAATTGTTATCTTTTTACTTGTTATTTTAAAATAGATGTAGGTATTAAAATTCTTCCTTCAACTACTTTTTCACCATTATTCTTAATAACGATCGAAGACTCCCAATGACAATGAATATTTTCTATATCTTAAATTGTTATCTTTTTACTTGTTCTTTTAAAATAGATGTAGGTATTAAAATTCTTGCTTCAACTACTTAAAAATCTTCCAAGTATCTTTATGATAACATTCATTCGATGGTTTTAAGTCGAGTATCAATTTTATGTCGATTTTAAATTAATCATATAAATCAATTCGATTTTCAGTCGGGTAAAATTTAACGAAACGATCTCTTAAAGCTTATGAAGGTGAAGCCTCGGCCAAATAACACAAAACTCAAAATTTCCATCAGCCTTTCTGCTCCCGATCGTTATCGATCTCGCAGCGATTCTTAGAAGCTGCGAATAAAAGAATCGAGGAGGAGAGAATAGCGAGGGCGGGGCACGTTCACGAATTCAAGAGGGGATAAGGGAGGAAACGGAGCGAGCGGGAGAGGGAGAGACGCGTACATAACTACCACCGAAGTCAGAACCCTGGCGAGATTACGATCTAAGTATCCCCAGAAACAAATGCCGAATGCAACTTGCCCATTGCCGGGACCCTTTGTCGGCTCGGTGCCCTTTTCACGGTTACCAACACCTGCGCGCTCGGCCCTGCCGATCTCTGGGTCCTGTGCGTGGGCCCTGTCATACAGCCTCGTTATTGATCACTCGATACGGCGCGAAACTGCAAGTGTTTCGATCCTCTTTCCTTTATCCTGAACCCATTCAGCGTTTGAGTGAAATATCGTAGCGTTTTATGTATCCACTGGTAAAAAGCCTGTAAAAAAATTAGTTACGGTTTCTAGTACGCGATATCCGTGTTGTACGTCCAGCTCGTTGCATTTAGCCCGAATATAAGCAAACAGTCAACGGCGAACCATGCGTACGTGCGGTCGAAATGCAATGATTTACAATTGAGAGTGGATACTGGCTAAAGAACCGCATGCATATTTCCTGAATTCGAATATTTCATCTGAAGCGTATAATTGTGGAACATCGGCTTCTTCTTTCCAAAATGTGCTTCTTAATCGGTCTTGTTACGATTCGAGCTTCGGAACGGCAGTAAATCAAATCGGTCGTCCTCCTGCGCGTTCAAGTGGCCGGCTTTTCAGAAACTCGAATGACTTTTACAGTCGATTAAGGGCTCCCGTGAAAGAGATACCCTTCGACCAATACTAGAACGTAGCAGGTGACTAGAAAGTGACCCCTCGAAACTGGGCTCCCTATCTTTTGTTACGCGTTCTTCAGCTTTTTCGACCTGCTGACACCGATCGGTGCAGGGTACAATCGTGCTCGACGATCCATGGGAAACCCCGAAGGGATGAACTTCTTCCGAGACGAGAGGTTAATGAAATCCTGTCCACGACATTTCGTCGCGTGGGAGCTGCGGAGTATTTTCCGGACGAGCGGTCTCGCCTCCTTGCGTCGTGCCGGCGCGAACCGTGAAACAGGTAGAAGACTGGTATAAACGCTGGACAATGGCTGGCATCGGGGGAAAGAAAAATCGTTTTTTAACGTTGTCGCAAACTACCCGTCGTGCCGCTCAGAATCCGCGCCGTGACGACGTACGCGACGACTACGACGCGGCGCGATATTCCAAGCGACCCGGGCAATTTGTATTTTCCGCCTCGCACCGGGGGATGGGACGGGAAAATTCAATTTTTTTCGGTCCCACTGAACCGCTCCGGCGTCGTTTGTCATCGTTTAAATGATTCAATTTGTTTGCCGTATTTTTTCACGGCTCTCGAACGGGTACTACCTGCCGACTCAGCGACGGAGAAGATATTCAGCTCCGGGATCTCGTGCTTTATGGCACCTCCTGCAGGTATACTCGGAATTGACGCTAGTATTTAGAAACGGATCCGTTCGAGAATATATTTGAGAGGCTGAATGCATGATCGAGGCTTCGTGGTTTCGCGGAGAAATCTGGCCGATTCGATAATTTAATATCGCGGTCGCGAGTCGGATCCGTTTCCTCGTTTGCATCAATTTCTCCAAGGCTGGCACACTTTTACGGCGTCGTCGGTCTGCTTTGCAGCGTTATCCCTCTCGACCTCGGGTCAGAGGCTCCGTTTGAACGAGGGAGACCCGGTTCTTCTGAAACAGAAAAAGTGAAGTCGATATTTGAGGAATTGAAAACGTTTAAGGAAGAATCAAGGGATGCGTAGATCTTGACGAGTATATCTCCAAGAAAATATGACAAGATCAAGCCAGCGCTGATTACAACAAATATAGTGTGTCGATCGTGAAGGATACAAGCAGCAACGAATTGGCAAGAATCATTACTTGCTATTAACTAAATAAAATTGATTTACAGATGTCCGCAGAAGCTCCGATTACCCCTGATTTGAGATTGTTTATTTATTTATTTATTTATTAAACGGGTTAGAAAACCCTTTGAGGTACAAAAGATAATTAAAAAAGAAATAATTAAAGATAAAGTTTTTTTGCAGGTGGAGGTACTTCGGACATTTGAAGGTCACCTCCAGTTTCTTAAATGGAAACCTATATTTTTTATTACAGTTCCATATTCTACTGGAAAAAATACGTAACTTTCATACGAAACTTTTTTTTAAAAAATGCTTGCTTTACTCGCTAAAGGTCGTGATAATAATAATACAAATTTTATAGAAAATAATAATACAACGTCTTTTATAAATGAGAACCATTATAGCTATACGATTTTGAGGTCGCTGAATCCGAATATGGAATCCGTTTGATTACTATACTATACTATACTATACTATACTATACTATACTATACTATACTATACTATACTATACTATACTATACTATACTATACTATACTATACTATACTATACTATACTATACTATACTATACTATACTATACTATGTACTATAATATAGTATGTACTATACTATACTATGTACTATACTATACTATGTACTATACTATACCATGTACTGTACTATACTATGTACTGTACTATACTATGTACTGTACTATACTATGTACTGTACTATACTATGTACTGTACTATACTGTACTGTACTGTACTATACTGTACTATACTGTACTATACTGTACTGTACTATACTATACTATGTACTATAATATAGTATGTACTATAGTATAGTATAGCACATAGTATAGTATAGCACATAGTATAGTATAGTGCATAGTATAGTATAGTGCATAGTATAGTATAGTGCATAGTATAGTATAGTATAGTATAGTATAGTATAGTATAGTATAGTATAGTATAGTATAGTATAGTATAGTATAGTATAGTATAGTATAGTATAGTATAGTACATAGTATAGTATAGTACATAGTATAGTATAGTATAGTATAGTATAGTATAGTATAGTATAGTATAGTATAGTATAGTCTTTAAATATTATATAATATATACTTACTTTTTAGAGTAAGAACAAGCGAAAAGAATAAGCACAATTAACCGTTTGTCACCACAACTGTCAAATGTATTTTGACGTGCACGGCTTCAAGACGGAACGACGGAAGAGATCGTTGCGTCTTGCAATACCGATTCCGTTTGAATCTATGCGCATGCGCCCGTCTTCCGTCATCCGTCTTCCGTCTATTCTGGACGACGCTTAAACCTACTTCGGTCAGAACTACTTCCGTTTTTTAAAAGTATGGCCGATCAAAGGAGGGAGCTTACCCCGCATCCCATTAGCGTGTGTTTGGATCCTTTTAAATCAACTCCCAAACACTGGTTCCTACGAAAATTCTTGCTATTGGATGGCTGCCAATTAGCACGGAGCATCGGTCGTTAAGAGAATAAAGCATCAATCGTTTGTGCCACCTGCCCGAAAATCGTGCGTATCCAAGTGAATCGGTCAGGGTCCTCTCTATCTACAGCATCGAGGTTTCGGGACTCGAGATAGCCGATCTTCATTGTCATTTGTTTGTCTAAGTTAGCGGATTAGAGCCAGTCATCCGCGTCAAAGGCGGCCGCTCGTGCGATCGTTCGGCGATATCGAAGATGGGAGACCGATCCGCTCGGCCCACCCTTGAGCAGATCCCGTTCCGTCTCTCTCTCTCTCTCTCGCTTCCCGCTATTAAAAAGGGGTTCACGCAGAAAGAATAATTAATCCTCGGGGCTCTCGTTTACGGTCACGGATCATCGACGTTCGTTTCGTTGACGAAAACCGGCGCTCGATTGTGTCACCGGACAGTTAATTAAGGAAGGATTGTCCCGAACTGGGTATTCCGATGAATTTAATAGCGAGCGATCTTCTTACGGGGTATGTTTTCCTTGGGGAAAGATGGACTCGTTAGAGGTAATTGGTTCGATTCGAACTAAACGGTATTACAGTTTATGATCTGTAGGGCTTACGGAGCGGTGAACGCGTACCTAACCGTTAGGGGATTGGACGTGAATCATTTCCGAATGTGGTTCAGAATACATCGATATTTTTGGAGAGATTTACTACTTAGAGCGTACGTCGGAGTGAAAACGGCGGACAAGTTTATTGGCGTAGGCTGACGCGGGGCGTGCCGCCTCTCGCGTTTCTATTGATAGGATCCCGCGAAAATGCGTTAAATCTCGCGAATTCTAAATCATCCTTAAGTGCACCCTGTTGACGCATCATAACCCCGGCGGTAAAAGTCTCTCAAACTTCGCTTTCCGACACCCGATTCGCCTAAATTCCTTTTCAATTTGCGCTTCAGTTTTATTTATCAGCAGTCGTAATACAAATTCGTATTTTTATAGGTGGACGAAAAAATATCACGAGAAAAACTAATTAGTATCTCTGTCACGCAGGAAATTAATTTCCTGACACACACACACACGACGACGTGATCGACGAAAGAGAGAAAGAACGGAAGAGAGAGCAGCTGTATTGCTGAGGCTGACAAGCAGAACGTATTAATTAACCGTTAGATATCGCGGGGGTACGCTATATCGGTGTGTAAGTACTTCCAGTGGGATCGACGATTTACTTCGTATGCATCGACGGCGGCCGGATTTAAAAACGCGGGCAAGCGGGGAAGCGTCAAGCAACGTCCTGCGCCTCGTTTCTTCGTCACGACGGTACGACTTACGGCTCCTCTCTCGCCGTCTCTATATGTATGTACCGATCGTATATACATACATTTCCTTCGAATTCAAATGCGCCGCGATCTAGGGAACGGAGCAGGGAATAAGGATAGAGGAGAAAAAGGGAGAGAAAGAGGGAGAGAGTTCGCGGAGCGTTCGTTTATTCAGCGGTGCTCGTAAATATGGTGCCTCGAAGGCATCATGGCCGATACACCAGCGAACCGGCGATGTCTCAATCCACAATTTTCCTTCCCGGACCCGCGCGGTGCGCTGAGGTAGATTGATATCGGCCTTTTGGTAAGCTGATGAGCTACGATATCTCAATCGGAAACTTTTTCCGAACGAGAGATCGGCGAGGCATGCGAACCGGACCGACCTTCCAGTTTATTCACGTCACGGAAATTGATCATCATCGAGACGTGTCCAAGGAATGTCTCCAGCTTTTCGAATTTGTTTCTCAATTATTTCCTAACGTCCGCGCGAGCTTCGTCCTCGTCGAAGAGTGGGAGAACGGCGGGACAGAAAGAAGTTCGTCCAGAATCGAAAGGCGACGTCCACGATCATCCGGTACTCCTTCTTCGAATTCAAATGCGCCGCGTTCTGAGTCCCGAGATTCGCTCTAACGCGAGAGGCAAGAGATCGGGAACAGGACAGAGAGANGCCTCCCGGTTCCCCTCGTCCACCTTCCCCTCCACGTTCTTTTTTTGCCTTCCATTTTTTCTGTTTCGCCCGAACGTTACAAATTGTTTATCGTCTCCGTGTCGGCGGCTTATCGCGACGCGTGACCCCGAGATTTCAGGACAGACGCGCTATCAGGAATCGAGCTGAAATTAATTCTTTTCGGTTAGTTTTTCGTTTCCTTTTTCTGGGCTTAGGCCAGAGATCGCGTTGGGTAATTGGTAAGATTTGTGAAATCGTTGGCGGAGGTCTCTGAACGATAGTGTACACAATATTTCTGTAACAGTCGGAACGGACCGATATACACGTCGACCCGGCTTCGTAACGATATCGTAATATAAAAGCTCGAATTCACAAATCATCGACTCGACGCCAAGAGCGATGTAGAAAAAAAAAGAGACAGATAGTGTGAGAGATTCGGTATCGGAGCTATGTGTGTATAGAAACGCATGAAGGAGGTATAAAGAAACCGAAGGAAGAAAGCGAGCCTTACTAATGGGCCCAGGGCGTAGCGGCTCGTGAGCGCGAGCGTAGGCACCGGTATGGCACGTGAAAACATCTCCATTCCACGATTCACGGGGGCCCGGGCCTCGGTGTGGAATTCATAAGAGAGCGATGCCGGCCCCTCGAAAATTAATTTAATTTGTACTAGAAATCAACCAGAGATGAAACACAGTCCGGCACACGGAACTGAAAAGAGACTGAGACCCGGCCGAAAGAGAAGGACAAAACGAGAATAAGGAAGGAGAATAGACCTCGCGTTCCTCTCGGAGGGCGCAGGTTAGGGCATCGTGGATATCGGTGAGAGGGGGTGAGATGGACCCCCGCTGGGTAATATATAGCGGGCCAGTTGGCTCGAAAGGCGCTGCTCTGTCTCCGCGGCGGACTCCTTAGCAGGGCACTGAAACTTTACCTCCCATAATTGATACGAATGTCTTTTCAGGCCAAGCTCGAACATCGCACGGCCATTTAGCCGAGGGCTCCGTTTCTTCGGCTCATGGTCACCGAACATCCTTTTCTATCCTCTCCTCCTCCTTCTTCCTCTCCGTCTTTTGTTGTGGTTCTCGTCGGATTTGCCACAAAGTACCGATCCGCCACGTCAATTATCAACCCACCNGTTCCTCCGCTTCTGCTTCATCGTCCTCTTCGACCGGCCCGTTTTCTCCTCCTTCCGCCGATCCTGTTCCCTTTCGTCGACTTCTCAGACGGTCTTCTTCCCTCCCTTTGCTCCTCCGTTCAACTTTTCGAACGCTTCCTCCGCTTCTGCCCGATCCTCCTTACCGCCGTTCGGTCTCGCGATCCCGCTCGTCCTCGGCGTCCACGGCCGCCACCCTTCGCTTCAGTCTTGAAGAGGAATAGAGCGAGGGGACGACGTTGTCGCGGTGTCGCGTTCCGTCGCGTCGGGTTTGTTTTGTCCCGGCCGAATCCGTGATCAGAACGTATGTAGGTGTATCTCCACCACCGTTTGTTCACGTGGCCGCAACGTGGGCAACCGCGAGCACCGAGCCACCGGCCGAGTTTATGCGCCACGCTACCACCAAGGACACGTTTCCTCTCGGTGAATCTACGAGCATGGCAGATGGGTCCATTTTACTCCGAGCTTCGCCTCCCTCCTCTCCCTTTTCTCTTTCTCTCCCTCTGTCGCGAATCAGCCGAGTCGTATGTTAAACTTCCGTCGTAAGCCTTTTCCACGCCGGAGATATCCATTCCGCTTGCTCGTTTGCTTTCGCGCACCGTCGCGCTGTTCGAAAACCTGCCGCTGGATGCTTGAAATTCATAGCCGGGTCAAACATACCAGACGTGGCGAACAGTTCCACAGATAAATTAATTTGCTCCGTTAAAGTAATTTATACACCGGGAACGAGCATCGAACCGAGGCTAAACGACCCGCGGTTGAGCATGCACAGAGTATTAAATCTGTTATCGCGATTGGTATCGTATCGAGGAAGATTACGCAGCACACGTTTGCGACGTTTCTAGGCCGGATTCCCTCGTATACGCGAGTCGAGTTATTAGGAGTAATTGGCTCGATAACTTGTCGATAACAGGAGAATCGTCGCTTTCGTATGAGATAATCGTTTCGTCCTCTCCAGATCGACTAATTTTTCCTGGTACCGTGCGTATTAAACCCGCTTTAATGACGAATACTACGTAGAATCTATAGTTCGTGAGTTAGAAGAAGCCTTCCTAGACAAAATCGTTCACGGACTTCCCATAAATCTGTACAAAATTCAGGATCAGTATTCGTATGTTGCTCGAATTGGTCGAATAGGTGTAACAAACATCTGTTGAGAATGTAATTAAAAGCAAATTCAATGTAATTGTATTTTAATGTACCCTATAGATTATTCTGACAGAACATGGAAAGCAACACGTGCGCATTTCTTTTTACTGTTTTGAAATGATCGTTGATTAATACACTCATAGTGTTCGTTTTCGCAGTCATAAAATATGGAGCTATGAATATTATTATAAATTAACTTTCATTTTAGGGATGGCATTCAACTATGTATTTAATCAACTGGTGATTATTAACAGGATATGCATACATGTATATGTAGATCAAATTTTTAAGAGCGCGGTCTGCTACCTGTCATGCAGTCGGGATGTTTACGGAAGACGATCTGACTCGATTCGATCAATAATTATTTTACCACCGGCATTAAACCTAGAACTAGTCCTCGTGAGTTTATAATTGCTTTATCCCGAGCGAATTGCTTCCCGTTTTTTTCCCTTGTTTATCATGTCGTTTGTCTGTTGATTGTGCAGCGACATACAGTGACTTCCATTAATATTCGGACACATTTTGAAACGGTATAAGATTTTTAGTATTGGATTAAAGAACTTTATCTTCTGTGAAATTTTAGAGAGCTTAATTTACTATAGAATGTGTAACAAAAAATTAAAAAAGCTTGGTATTCATTGAAGTCCCGAGGAAAATAGTAAAGGACATGGTTTTTAACTTTTTTATTAGGGTCTGTAATAAAAATTGGAAGTGTCTCGTTTGCAGATCTAAGTAAGTTATATGCATGTACAAAGTTTCATAAAAGTCGATCAATATTGCTCAGCGCTATAAGCGATTAGAAATTGAAAAAATCGCAGTTTTCCACGATTTTCAATCTACGACTGGGATAAATTGAAGAATTTTTAAATGTTTCGATATGTCTAACTCTTTTATGGTTTCATGGATTTTTATAAAACTTTATACATTCATATAACACTTTTAGATCTACAAACGGGATGTTCCAAATTTTTGCTAGAGCCTCTAACAAAAAAGTTTAACATCATGATCTTTCTTTTTTCTTCGAGATTTTGACGAATAATAATTTATTTTAATTGTTTGTTACACATTACGTAATAAACTAAGCCTTTTAAAAGCCCACGAAAAATTAAGTTAGTTGGCTCCATATTAAAGAACTTATTCCGTTTTGAAGTGTGTTCGGATATTAATGGGAGTCACTGTACGCTTCGGTGGTCGCCTAAACTATCGTTAAAGCCGATCGAGAAATAACTGGTAACCAGGTTGGAGCGAAATTGGTAATAAACGCTGTTTCTCAAGGAGACGATTGATAACTTCTTGATACACGGAATGTTGGGGAGTTAATAATATGCGCGAGTGGAACATTCAACAGTTGGAAATAATATTCAGCTTTTGATTGGATAATGAAAGAATTGACATAAGTCTTCGAAACAAAAGCATGAAACGAAAATCGTCTAGGACTTAGTAATTTGATCATCTTTTAGTAAATGGCGAATTATTAAATGGTAGAGTCAACTTTAGGGATTTACGAAATTCAAAGATCGAGTCGATGTAGAGAGAAGGGTCGGTCCCGTCTAGACGTCTTCGTCCCTCGATCCGCTGGTCGGAGAATTCGAGCCTGGGTACAATAGGGGGCGAGCCGCGGACAGGCTATGGTAATGCAGAATGTCATTTGTTAATTTAAATATCACGATAATTCAGTCTGTGGCTCTCTCTCGTTGGCGAAGCAGCAGTAACAGCACCACCACCACCACCACCACCACCACCACCAGCAGCAGCCTCCTCTTCGTCCTTCTGGTATCTCTTTGCGGTCAGAGTCTACTACACCCACTTTCATCCCTCTCTTCTCCACAGTTTCTTTCTTTCTCTTTCCGACCGTTTCTCGTGGTCTCGCAGGGCTATTCTTCTTCGTTCCGTCCAACTTCGTCTCCTCTTCGATCCCCGCGAGCAGGTCGCTACTTCTTTCCCGCCTCACTGGTTTTATTTCACCGACCCTGGTCCCGGGCTTTAAAATTTCAAATTAGCTTCAATCGCATTGGTTACGTGCCGGCCATATCGTTTGCGGACGAGCCTCGTCGTCGAATGCAATTGAGCTTGCCATTCGGATAAGCGCCGGCACACCGCTACCAATTTCGATAAACATCGTTGGCATAGCAAAACTGCGTTTCCTCTTCTCGATTATAAAGAAGATTAAAATGCTTTCAAGCTTGGGAAAGCACGCCTAACGCGCGAAAGACATGCAGGCACGCAGTGTATCATCGCCTATCTCAAATTCATCAGACGTTTATACATAAAAATTTAAATTTCCGATGGGCTTATAAATATAATAATTTATTAGTAATAATTGGATGCATATACTTGATAGCTAGTAATTTCACGTCGGATCGGTCTCGTTGCATGTCAGAATTCAGGAGGTGCAAGCAAAAGAGGAAAAAGGAGTTGAACCACGAATGGTGCCACGACCCTGGCTGTGAACCCAAGTTCATATAACGAGCCGCCTCGTGGACCGAGCAGACGTGGCGAGCCATGGTGGCTCTCGAGAAAAAAAGCTCTTAAACGCGAGAGCAAACACAATTAGAGGCAGAGCCGGAAGGGTTGCCTCTTTTCTTCTTCTTTCTCCCGGTTTTGTGAAGCTCGACACCGGACCAGAGGAAGAAGAGGAAGGAGGCGGAAGAGAGAGACTTACGCGGCATAGGTGGCTACGAGCGAGAAGAGAGTGGCAACGGTAGGAAGAGACAAAAGGAGGAGGAAAAGGTGAAGAGGACTCAATCCCGCGCGCTCGTATAACCGACGGGCGACGAAGAAGGAGACGGTAATAGCCAATCACGCGGCGAACGCAAAAACCTCGACAAGAGGAGAGCAGCGTCGTCGTAAAGCTCTGTTCTGCGCTGATGCTCGCCTCGACCGGAGTGGAAGCGACTGAAACGTCCAGAAGGGTTGTCGACGCCGCAGAGAGAGAAAGAGAGAGAGAGAGAGAGAGAGGAGTGTACGGCACGGCAACCCTTCTCACTTCGCTCTCTGGCTCGCTCGAGTAGGGGAGATATTAATTAGAATAATTGCTGCTAACAGGCTCGTTAGCGTTGAACTGAGATAGCAAACGAGCGCGCCTCGGACGCGAAAATAAAATGAGACGCGGCTCCGACGTCGTTCCCGATCCCCGCGCTCATCGCCGCGCCAACGGGTCAGAACAGGATAGCGTTCCTCGGTTGTACATCGGCGGAGAGAAGTACCTCAATCAGGCTCGAACCGCGTGATTTTCATATTTCTTCGAGCTAAATTCTCTACCTCCCGATTCTGTTCGTAATGTCTCTCTGAAACGAAACCTCTACCCAATCGATGTTCCCCAAGACGGTTTTCCGAAAACGAACGACCAGCGTCAAACATTCATTCCACTTACGAGATACAAAACACGATCCGATCAATAAATATCGTTAAATTAGTCGTCCTATTGACGAAATAGGTTTTCTTCCAAAGGTACGCGATTCCGTGTCTTCTTATAATCGCATTTGAATAGGTTGAATTGGCGTCCGTCTGATATTCCTTCAGAATCGAGGAAAGTTCATTTTTGCCAAGATTGACAGAGTTAATAGGGCATTTCGTGGACCCTGGTTCGCGAGCAGGACCGCAGCAACCATCCGTCGGATCGTTCCGGTCGTCTGGCCGGATTTTTTTTCGACCTCGCAAAGGGTAGAGAAACGGCGAACGCGGAGGAGATTCGAGTCTCTGGTTGGTCGACCAACAATTCCGTCTTTATTCCGCGAACGAGTCCGGAACCCTCCTAATCAATTCCAATTAGAGAGTGGAATATTTGCGGGGCCGGGCGCACAGCGCGCGCGGTCCATGGAAGGGACTATTAGCAAGTCCTCTCTTGCCTACTACCGAGAGAGAGAGAGCGCGCGCGCGCGCGAGAGAGAGAGAGAGAGAGAGAAACAGAGACAGTCGAGGCCTCTTCTCTCGTTGGCCGTAAATCAACCACCGGCCCCGTGCAGAATCCACTGTACGCGAAGAGATCCTTCTATCCTTTCGCGTTCGTATAGGTGCTCGCTGGATCTACTCGTGTGCGTGAATCGTTTTAAAGGATGAAAGAGAAGAAGCGAGAAACGGGGAATAAGGCGAATAAGGATCGAGGAGGAGGACGGCGCGGCGGTTCAGGGGATCGAGCCGACTTAACGAAGCGAACATAACTCGGCCGATACAACTCAATACGCGATCCACGGTGACAGTCGGTAAAACAGAGTATTTCTAATTGGCTGGACGGGACGCATGCTGATTAGGCTTTTCTTTTATCCCCCGTTTCGTTGCGGGATCGCCGTGAAGGGGATTGCATCGCCTGCGCCTTCTCGTCGGCCCGCGGTGGCCTCGGCCGAAGAAACACGCTGATTGGACACGTGGGGCATGCCATCGTTACACGCACCCAGCCTCTGTTGCTGTTCCTGCGCTGGCCTGACCTGCCTTTCCTTGTTCCTCCGTCTCTACCTCTTCCTCTCCCTTCCTTCCTCGCAGCTGATCTATCGCCAGCATCCGTCGATGTTAATATCGTAATTAGCCAGATCGTAAGGATACCCGGAAAAGGCGCGCTTCCTTGGAAAACCGTTTCCGCGATCGTTCCTGTCCTCTTCAAAAGAATAACAATCTTGTACTCGGTGTGCGAACGATCTCCGTGATTCTGCCAGTTCTGCGTCGCTATAAATCCAGTCCAGTAAACTAAACAAAGGATGATTCCATTACGTGAGAGTACGAAGATCAGAGAAATAACAATAATATAGGATCTATTATCGATATGGTTTGGTTTAATCCAGTATTAACTTGTTTACTTGTAGTTTGCACGTTCATTTTGTAAGCTCTTATCGGAAAAGATTTGGCCGAACNCTGATTTTATGCATTGTTAACTTGTTTACTTGCAGTTTGCACGTTCATTTTGTAAGCTCTTATCGGAAAAGATTTGGCCGAACAATAATTTTTGGTAAATCACTCTCTCTAATAAACTAGATTTAATTACACAAACACTTTAATTAACTATAAGTATAATGCAGTTTAATACCGAGTAGATTAATTACAAGAAATTAATAAAGAAAGGCTCAGCCCATCGGCCACAATAATTCAAATTACTAATTTCTGGTGAACAGTCCTTCGTTTCCACACTTTCGTATTCGTATCAGTAACGCAGTCCCTCGCTATCTCTACTCTACGCTCGATTCTACTAATCTCTCTATTCCTTACGAAAACTACGCCGCAGATCCTGCTTCAAGAATATTCGACGCAATTTCGGATACCTAATTAGGAATGCCATTAGCTAGGTGGCGATACCCGAATACTTTCGCGCTTACAATTTTCTTAGAAATCCTACGAAATCCCATGATTACGGAAAAGTGGTTTGTCCGTGTGGTATATCGGACGGACCACGAGAGCTCATTAACTAAAACAAACTGTACAGGGTAAAAAGGGGTCGATATCGGCGCGGCGCAAGATCCCGCAAGGTCGGCACCGGCCAAAGATTCGGAGAGTTCTAATAGAGTCATAGTAGCTCGGGTACAGTCGCTGTCAGAAGTGGCAGCCGACCGCCACAAATCATAAGATTAGAATTTTAAATTCGCCGCGGCCACGTGGTACGTATCCGCGTGGTCGGATTCCCTCGAAATCTCGATTCACGATCTCTCCGATCTCGATGCGACGGAGGAGAGGAGAGAGAGAGAGAGAGAGAGTTTCGCGAAGGTAAACTGCGAGCGCCGGTGCGGCGCGGCGCGGCGTCCCGAGGCCGAATAAAAATCGAACGGGGCCCGGGACCCGGAATTTGAATAACGACCATTGTACGTATCGGGACCCGCGAACCCGACCGATCGTCCCAGACCGGTCTGTTTCGCGAACCCACTCCAATGCGATGGATTGGCGACTTTTATTCGAAACGAACCCCACTCACCCTGTTATGGCGAGCCTTTGATGTCGGCCCTGCTTTATTTACCGGCCCTGTTCGTTCTCGCGGCGAGGATCAATACGGGCAAGCAAAATGCGGCTAGTTTTCTGTAATCCATATCGGGCAAGAGAACGTTTAACCGAAACACTATTAGAAGCAATATTGACATTTATTGCGCGTAAAGCGTACATGCAGAGAGACCGAAGTTATCGTTATCGAGTTAACAATTAATGGATCCGTGGCTGTTTAATTAAGGCTTCGCTGTCGGCGATTTACGAGGTAGGAGGATGCGCGAGGTGGAGGCGGTAATTAAGACATCGGCGGAACGTAAAATTTCAAGTGGCGCGGCGGCAGCGGAGCTGGCTGGTCCCTCGGTTGGTGAAAGAACTTTATTAGGAACCGGTTCAAATCACAAGTATCCAACGATGTCGAGAACGACGCGTCGTCGATGTTTTCACGTAGTCGTCAGCTCAATTCTGCTATTCATAAACGTCTCATAAAACGTACGTGTACTAAAATGTATAAAAACATATCTATTTCAAGCGTTCAATTATGTTCCGCGATGATTAAAACGATTTTCTAATATTCTCGTCGTCGAATGTTTTACGTCTTCAGTCGAAATATATTTTCGTTGACAAGACGGAGGGATTGTTTGTGCGTCGCTTGGCTCCGCCGCAGGAACTGAAGACGTTCTAATCAATTTAAATACATATTGTTAGACCGGTGGTTTAATTAAGCATACTTAATTTCGCTGAGGAGGCCCGACGCCAATGCTCCCCGTAATTAGTACGGACGCGCATGCCGGCCTCGTCTCGGTTCGCCTTTTGTTTTCTCTCTTATTAGCCGCATTAACCTCACCTGTATCCCCATGTTCTCAGCCCCTTCCCATTCTCCTCTCCCCGAGAGGGAAACCATCGAGAACACATCGACGAATCATTCTTAAGTTCCCCCGTTCACTCCCTGATTACTTTTATTCGTTTCCTGTTATCGCCACTTGACGATCCAATTAAATAATTACCGTCTAACGAAAGCTTCATAAAGAAGAAAGAAGAAGAAGCTTCATAAAAATTTGCCTTTGTACTACTATATTCCGCCATCAAGTTACAAAACGATTCCGTCTGATGCATCATAAGATTCCTCGGAGTTATCCGTTTGCCGCAGCGCGTTCTATTTGCACGAAGCCAATCGCACTTAATCATTCAATATTTACCGTGAACACTGTAGCACGTAAGTACTCATTTAGCTACATAGCTCGAGTTACAATTCAAAGTCAAAGAGTGAGGTGATCGTGAGCTCTCTGGAGAGTCTCTCGAAGCGACGAAGCGGCGCGGATACATGCGTAAACCGTTCTCTTAGGTAACGTGGGCGGACGTCGTTTTTCAATTTCTCTCTCTCCCTCCGGCTTTTGTGTCCCGCGTGCGCGTTCACGTAGTCGGCGCGGTACAAAGCGTGAAATCGGTTCACCGTTCAAGAGGAATAATTAACGAGACGCCTGACCAGGCTGCTCTGTTCCCGGCCGGGCTCGATCCTCGAGTGGAAGCGGAAAAACTGGATCGGTGAAACGTTGTTTGCGCCGCCGCCGCGGCCGCGTGAAGTGCCCGTGCACTGCCCCCGATGATTTATCATCGATTTGTCGCCGCTACTCGAAACCGGAAACACTTCACGCTTCCCGGAGGAATCGGTGAAAGAAATCATCGGCCGGATAAGAATGTCCAGCCGGTTGAGGGCCGAATGTTTTCCCGACTTCTTATTCAATCTTATTTTACGCTCGTTTAAGCGTTTCTTCTAGGCAGAGGCTGACACTAAATTGTAAACGAAATCATTAGATTGAACCATCTGAATCAAGACAATTAACGTGAAACAAGAGGAAGCCGCTCGTTTTAGTCAAATTTTCTTTTACCGATCAGACGGATATTCTTAAGGAGGTTCATCTGGTACATAGCAAGTCACATACAAGTTATAGAAAAGAGGAGCTCGCTTGACTAGCGTACATGTTAATAACGGAGGTTATCTACTGCTGAAAGATGCAGATTTCGTTTGTTGTGTTTATCTATTTCTCGATTCATAGTCACCCAATCTACCTAAATTTGCAATTAAAATATTCGTTGAATGTTTCTCTTTAATATGACATAAGTTTCATTCAAAACTGTCTGTCAATACCTAATAAATTAGCGATAGAAGTCTGGGAAATCACTCTTTTCCATGTGACTATATGTCAAATTGTAAAAAATATTTATATTAATATCTCATNGAAATAATTACCGTCTAACGAAAGCTTCATAAAGAAGAAAGAAGAAGAAGCTTCATAAAAATTTGCCTTTGTACTACTACATTCCGCCATCAAGTTACAAAACGATTCCGTCTGATGCATCATAAGATTCCTCGGAGTTATCCGTTTGCCGCAGCGGGTTCTATTTGCACGAAGCCAATCGCACTTAATCATTCAATATTTACCGTGAACACTGTAGCACGTAAGTACTCACTTAGCTACATAGCTCGAGTTACAATTCAAAGTCAAAGAGTGAGGTGATCGTGAGCTCTCTGGAGAGTCTCTCGAAGCGACGAAGCGGCGCGGATACATGCGTAAACCGTTCTCTTAGGTAACGTGGGCGGACGTCGTTTTTCAATTTCTCTCTCTCCCTCCGGCTTTTGTGTCCCGCGTGCGCGTTCACGTAGTCGGCGCGGTACAAAGCGTGAAATCGGTTCACCGTTCAAGAGGAATAATTAACGAGACGCCTGACCAGGCTGCTCTGCTCCCGGCCGGGCTCGATCCTCGAGTGGAAGCGGAAAAACTGGATCGGTGAAACGTTGTTTGCGCCGCCGCCGCGGCCGCGTGAAGTGCCCGTGCACTGCCCCCGATGATTTATCATCGATTTGTCGCCGCTACTCGAAACCGGAAACACTTCACGCTTCCCGGAGGAATCGGTGAAAGAAATCATCGGCCGGATAAGAATGTCCAGCCGGTTGAGGGCCGAATGTTTTCCCGACTTCTTATTCAATCTTATTTTACGCTCGTTTAAGCGTTTCTTCTAGGCAGAGGCTGACACTAAATTGTAAACGAAATCATTAGATTGAACCATCTGAATCAAGACAATTAACGTGAAACAAGAGGAAGCCGCTCGTTTTAGTCAAATTTTCTTTTACCGATCAGACGGATATTCTTAAGGAGGTTCATCTGGTACATAGCAAGTCACATACAAGTTATAGAAAAGAGGAGCTCGCTTGACTAGCGTACATGTTAATAACGGAGGTTATCTACTGCTGAAAGATGCAGATTTCGTTTGTTGTGTTTATCTATTTCTCGATTCATAGTCACCCAATCTACCTAAATTTGCAATTAAAATATTCGTTGAATGTTTCTCTTTAATATGACATAAGTTTCATTCAAAACTGTCTGTCAATACCTAATAAATTAGCGATAGAAGTCTGGGAAATCACTCTTTTCCATGTGACTATATGTCAAATTGTAAAAAATATTTATATTAATATCTCATCATTAAGGTGTCCAAATGACTTAAAAATTTTTTTTAGGTATCCTGGTCTACTGTTATAGACAANTGGAAAATTACATTTTCGACAATTTCAATCACGAAATTCACGACAATAGCTGTTCAGTTTGTGATGAAACTGTGAGAAATGAATACTTCATATTTCATAAACATAATCGATGCATCAGATTATTGATTCACCAATTTTTATAGTTGATATAAGCAAATGAATAAAATTATCCATGCTCATTCGATCATTATACACACGATTTAGCAACGTTGCAAAGAGGTTAGGCAGACCGCGCAATTCAAAATGATAAACACTTCCCACTTCAAGCGTGTAGATGAGAACAACACAAGTTAATCAATCGTGCGACGTTGCCAAATCAAAGTACCTCGGAAGTCAAAAACGACTAAACACGCACTTGACTCAAGGCGTACCGATAGTACTCCCTTAATGAACCGCATGAATAATTTTTGTCGAGATAAACAAAAAATTATACATATATTAGTACGAATTTTTTAAGATTTTGCGTTGACTGATTTAGAAACAGATCAGAAGTCAGTAGGTTTCCCCTGTGCAACGACAATAGGAGTCAATTGGGCTATAGTGTGCGACTGTCTATCCACCCTCCCGGACCAAAAAGTCCTCGAGAACGAACACGCGTTACACCGGTAACGTGGCGCATGGTTTTTCTATGGCATCGTTATCCCCGTGTCTCGTGGCATATGCTCTCCCCCATGATCGTTGTCATGAGGGGTTGAAAAGAACTGACTGAACGCCACCATGAATCCCGGTTTCCCATCGCTAAGGGGGGCTAGCCTAAAGTGGCTGCAGAAGTTAATCCGTAGCTAAAGCCCCGGTAAACACGATTAAAACGTTGGATTTCGGCGAAACGACGCTTTGCTTCGGCCATAAAAATCGTGAGCGGTGTTTGCCTTTCGCACGATGACGGACAATAATCGATGGAAAAAGCTTTGTAGAAATTTGGGTGGGCGATGAGACTTTTCCGTGCGCTTTGTTCGCATAAAATCGTGAGATAGTAAAAAAAAAACCAGGCACGGAAAGAATATAGAATTAGGAAATTATAGTATTCACAGAGAATTACATTTAATTAAATAAATACAGAGTTGCCTTCGATACTTTGTAGAAATTTGGGTGGACGATGAGATTTTCCTGTGCGCTTTGTTTGGATAAAATCGTAAGATAGTAAAAAAAATCTGGCACGGAAAGAATATAGAATTAGAAAATTATAATATTCACAGAGAATTACATTTAATTAAATAAACACAGAGTTGCCTTCGATGTAATTCGAAGGACGAGACTGACAAGGGTAGGTTTTCATTGGTCAACCCCTCGGATTAGTGGAAAATCATCCTGCGGAATTTTCCTGGTGATAGGCGTTATCCGAACGAATCCCCTATCGATTAACCACAGCTGATTATCATATAATATCACCCAATATCCAGAACCAGCCCTCGGCTCGCGCCCCTTGCATTACCCACAGAAATTAATAATCGGACGCGATATAGGTGCACGAGCAGCGGACACGCATATTACGCGTGTCAGGTTAATATTCGCGCACGCGTGTGCCAAACTGTAATGTATGCTTGTATATAGACGTGTGCATGTTCGCGGGCGTATAATATACAGATCCGCGGTCGATAGAACGTGCAGCACGCGTGCACACACACGGGGTGGCAATAAATTCATGACTTAGCCTCCGCCCGTATGCAAATCGTGGAATGTTATTATAGGGTCGAGATTACACGCGACGATTTCGTTGTATACATTTCCCACCAGCCTATAATGGCTGGTAATGGAATAATCGTTTTTTGAGGGTAGCTTTTCAGTCTACCCTCCCCCGTTTCAGTTTCTATTAAAACTCCAGCCCTAGCACGATTATTGCCAAAATTGATAATATCAATACAGGAATGAAAGAAGGACGAAGATTACTGACGATTTTTGATTGGTCTTACAGTTATATGCGTGTCGCCACGTGGCGTGATCGATCATAGCGATGGATCGGTTTTATTAGTTTATTTATCGCCCTGCCGGCCTGTCGGGAGATTACTGCGGATTTTTATTAGCCACGGATGTTAAGCCAGCTCGGGGATCCCGCGGGATACGCGCGGCTTATAAAGATTAATAGATCTCCTGCTTGGCCGAATAATCGAGATGGCTACTGGTTCCTTTTCGCGCCACGTGTTCTCGCCCGAGAATATCTTCCGGACGGTTAAAAATATTGGCGCCTGCAAACTTTATTGATATTTACCCGGCAAAAAATCGAACACGTGATCTTGATCGACGTCAATTCAACAGTCAGAAAAGTATAAGCAATTCTATGACTGAAGTCAAGTATTTTAATAATTTTTTAATACGAGACAATCAGCCGTTGGCTTCGAGCGAAAAGGCATCGCTGATGAGTGTATGTAGAAGGCGGAACCAATTTTTCGCATTAAAATTCCCTGGAGTCAGGGGAAGAGAGCTGTGCGTACGGGGATGAGCAAGGATGTGGCCCTAACGCAGGCCCTTATACAGGTAGGTTTAACAAGGTCCAATACTTTTGCCTCGCGGCGCAGCAGCCAGCGGCAATATATTAGAGTCTGAAGCGCGGGGGGCCCTCGCATTGTTGCCGCCTGTCTTCTCCGTGTCCCTGGCTAACTTTTGTCCCGATCTTCGTTATATGCGGAAGGTATCGAACCTTCCCTCCTCTCTGTCTCTTCTCGTGCATCCAGAGATCGCAAAGATGACCCTACTCGAAAGGGCTCTTTTATTCAGATCGTCCGATCAACGGATAAAACTATCACAGTCGAAAACAACCAGGGCACAGAATTGAAATCAACAATTGTAAACTTCATTTTAATTACACAACTTAATCTACTATAATAAATTGCAGGTTGAAGTGAACAATTGTAAACTTCATTTTAATAAAAGCTTAATCTACTATAATAAATTGCAGGTATTAAAAAATCTGTATATGGCAGCCAAATCTTATTATGACGAGGATCGTATTTCATCTGTAATGAACATTAGTATGTCTACACGTCTATCTGGGACAGTGTTTACAAACATTGATAATTGTA
This sequence comes from Ceratina japonica, assembly GCA_019453355.1. Taxonomy (NCBI): domain Eukaryota; kingdom Metazoa; phylum Arthropoda; class Insecta; order Hymenoptera; family Apidae; genus Ceratina; species Ceratina japonica. Next base: position 25,290 of record SMSR01014376.1, read on the forward strand.
CGGTTAAAACAATATAATGTGTGTTTACTGATTACTCATTTGTCATCCTTTTTTACTACTTACTATTACAAATTACAATGCTACGATAACTGTTGAAAATGTCCTCCTCGTAGCTGCATACATAAGTGTGCTCGATGAATCAATGATATCTACAGTGACTCCCATTAATATCCGAACACACTTCAAAACGGAATAAGTTCTTTAATATGGAGCCAACTAACTTAATTTTTCGTGGGCTTTTAAAAGGCTTAGTTTATTACGTAATGTGTAACAAACAATTAAAATAAATTATTATTCGTCAAAATCTCGAAGAAAAAAGAAAAGATCATCTCTCTAGCAAAAATTTGAAACATCCCGTTTGTAGATCTAAAAGTGTTATATGAATGTATAAAGTTTTATAAAAATCCATGAAACCATAAAAGAGTTAGACATATCGAAACATGTAAAAATTCTTCAATTTATCCCAGTCGTAGATTGAAAGTCGTGGAAAACTGCAATTTTTTCAATTTCTAATCGCTTATAGCGCATAGCAATATTGATCGACTTTTATGAAACTTTGAACATGCATATAACTTACTTAGATCTCCAAACGAGATAATTCCAATTTTTATTACAGACCATAATGAAAAAGTTAAAAACCATGTCTTTTATTATTTCCTTCGAGATTTCAATGAATACCAAGTTTTTTTAATTTTTTGTTACACATTCTATAGTAAATTAAGCTCTTTAAAATTCCACGGAAGATGATGTTCTTTAATCCAATACTAAAAATCTTATACCGTTTCAAAATGTGTCCGAATATTAATGGAAGTCACTGTATATAAACAGAGTGTAAGCTGTTATCGCTTTTTAATTTTTCGAATTCCTCAGACGAAGGTAAATCAGAATAAGCCGAACTATTACGCAGTCTAATAAACTATGACTCTTACTGCAAACCGCACTGTATAGATGCTTTTCCATCGTTGTCAATGTAAAGACGACCAAAGCAGTGGAATACACGACAAGCAAATTGTACTAAATCATTTACAAGTTGAACAAACTTTGAAGTCGACTTTCACGAAAACGGAGCTCCGGATGAAAAAATGTTATACTAAAATATTTTCTTCTTTTTTGCCGTAGGACCACCCCCTGCTCGTTTATACTACGATTTCCTGGACACCCTGCACACATAATTATATGTATACATACGAAATTATAATAATACTGAAAGAGGAGATAGAGCAACTGATATTAGTTCGGTTGCTCGTTAGTATTTCAAAGGTCGCGACGGGGAATTTACGCGTGGATGCGGAGTTTAATGAAGTAATAGGGGGCCAGTAATCGGCGATCGGCCACCATTATCGGCACGAACAGTGGCTGTGGTGTATAGTAGGCCAGCCAAGAAAAAGAAAGATCTCGTATCTCGGCGGGGATGCAAATTCGCTGAATTTTACGAATGCCCGGCACACTAAAGATCACGAATTCAGTGCGGCCGAAATCGAACGCGGGCCACTGAGTGGTTAATTGCGCAAAACGTCCAAAACATTCCACGGACCGTTGAAAAAAAAGAAGCAAGAGTGGCTTGTGGTACCAGGATGCTGAATGGACAAGACGAAGAGATTAGTCCAAAATCGAAGAGCAAAAGATTAGAGACTAGAACAAAGCAAGGGTATCAATTCCTAACAGATAGACGAAACTAGGGTGGCAAGGTGAGTGGTTTGAAATGAATGAAACGGGGTAAGAGGTGATCGGTGTAGATTGGAAGGGTGAGGGGACGCATAAAGTCGAGGACGGTGAAAAAGGAGAAGAGAAATTGTTAGAAGGCGACGGTGCGCGCGGCACAGCCCATAAAATTTGTTTGCATTCTCCCGAAAAAAAGAGCTCGGTTAAAAAGGAACGATGGAGTAAGGGAGTCTGCGTGAATCTCGAAGGAAAGGAGGAAGAGAGGAAACGAAAAACAAAGGTGGGACCCGAAAACGGTGGTACGCTTTGGGGATCCAGGAGAAAGAAGAACAGGAGAACGAGAGAAGAAGTCCTGAAGAAAAAAAGAAGGGAAGAAAGAAAGGAGGGAGCGAGGAGGTTTCGTTTCGTGCAGAGAGAGAAAGAGAGGGAGAGGAAGAGAGAGCGGTAGTGCCCCGTTTGGCTAACGGATGATTTAATTAAGAGAGGCACAAATTACAGACCCGCTGGATGCTAATGTCCATCCATGCTCGACTCCGCCGAAGCTCCTTAATTAGACGGGCCTGATTCATTGAGAAATTAAGACTTGACGAATGATACCACTACCGCGGTTCGTCTGTTTCTTTGGCGAGCGCGCGAGTTTCATTACGCTCGATCTTATTCCTCTCCTTCCTTTCGTCCTCCTTCCACCCTTCCTTTTTCTTTTTCCTCCTCTTCTTTTTTTCAACAGCCTCGCTCGGATCGGTTTTTCTTCTTGCTTCTTCTTCTCGTTTCTTCTTTCGCCGCCGGCGTAGCATTAAGTAATGATATGTTTATTCCGTGAGAAGATGATCTCGAAGTAATTGAGAGACCTAACCCGTAAACTTCAGTTTTGTTTCTCGTTAAGGATAGTTTATGCTAGCAATTAGTTGAAGCTGATTATGAATCCAGTCTTTTGTAATTACGCGAGAGAAGAAGCCACGGAAATTGTCGCGAGAAAAGATTTGTCAATTATGATTTCATTAATTAAAGCTATAAATGCAGGCCGGGTGTAATCGCACCTAAAAATGTTGATGTATTCGGCGTGACGCATTATCTCGATGCTCGTGGAAGAGTTTTTATCAGCGACTTGGTAATAAAGGCAGAATTATGTATATCGGATTAATTTATTTTTAAACATACCGCACGATATCGTGCGCGTTTTCATTAACAACGGCGTCGCTGTAAATTACTACTCAATTTCAGTATCGTACTTCTCTCTCGCTCTATCTTCTTTTTCTATTTTTTTTCTCTTCCGCCGCCTTTTTCTTCGCGCGACGCCGTGCCGGTGCAATCCATTAAGAACACGGAAAGAAGCGAAGGAGAGCAAAAAAAAAGTCGAGTTAATTACAAAAAACTGAGACTCGGAGAATAAACGCGATTCCAGGCCTTACTTTGTACTTTTCCATTCGCGTTTCTCCTTTATTTCGAATTTTAACGACCGATCTCCGCGTGCCGGCGATCTTATTTCGCCACAATTTGTTCCTTCTATCATTAGTCAAACTTCCACGTATAAGTATCTACCGGCCGAAAGAGATGTACCGCGGGAGAACGGGAAATATTTAATTGACTCGGGCGGCGCAAAGTGTTAACGAAACTCGATTATGCGAACGATTTACGCCAATCAGAGTGGCCGATGTACACGGTCCCGGGTAGCCGTGTAACCGGTAGCCGAACGAACGGAGAGGAAACGAAGGAGAGAGAAGGAGCGAGGGAGGAGAATGGACCGTAGCAGCAGTCACCAGTGGCGAGTGCGTTAATTAGCGGGATGCTCACGCGAGCCGGCAATTAAAACAACATCTTCATTATTAGGTGTATATAGGAGAGGGCCCTTGGATACGACGCGACAGGGCCTGGCTACAAGAGACCGGCTGCTGCCACTCTATAAACGGAATATAACTTTACCGCGCAATACTACCGCCTCGTTACCGTCGCGTTATCGTCTGCCTCTCAGCGTCTCTGGCCACTTAATTTTCTACTTCGATGTTCAACGGAAAAGTTTACTAGTTGCCGGCGATATAGAGCTTCCGCTTCACGGATACTAATCACGATCTCTTAGGAGAAAAACTGTTAGTGTTATTGCAAGCGCCGTTGGGGGCGGATTCACGATTTCATGCTTCATCTGAGTTTAATTACTGTCTTCTTACTTTCTGCCCTTTTTACCAAAGCGATACAATTAACAGACTGAATAATAGTGAAAACATTAAAACGTGAATGTATGAATAATTGTATTTACTATAAAGCTTTTTTGGCGAAGATAATCAAATTTCTTTATTCATCAAACAAATTTCTTTATTCATGAAATTTCTGTATTCATGCTTGTGATCGGTATTGATATTTCTTGGTCATCGAAGCATATTTGTTTATTAGAATACAGTTTCAGTTATTTTATTTGCGTTCTTATTATCAATTTTTGTTCGTATTAAAGGCCATAATTATGCCGGCGCTGTGTGCTTTCTAAACGGGTGCCATCTAAACTAGCTATCGGCTGGTTGTCATCGTTGAAAAATTGTAGATCCTCAATCCCGACCGCTCTAACCGGCATAATTAACCGATAAGCGGACGTTCATATTTGCGTGTCAGCGCGGCAAGTAATTACTATACGTTAGTTGAAGCCTGGCGTGTGCTAAACTCGGCAATTTGCGAGCGGAATCGGCCAGATAAAGACGTTGTAGGCCGCCGGATCCTTGTTATCGGCACGATTGGCCGCGTGTTTTCCGATCGGACCGCCCGATACTGGAGCGACCGCGGTAACAAAGTACATAACGCGTATTTATTGAAATTCGCCCCGACAACACCTGCCCTCGCTTATCTTCCACGCCTAAAGCGTTCCCCTCGTTACTCTGCAAAGCAGACAAACCTGCTTCGTAACGCATCATCGTCCCCGTATTAATCGAACTCAATTCGCTAACCAGATATAGTATATACGTACGGCAGGTACGTACGTATCCGCTTAGTTGTCTACGACAGGATATACGCTTGTTCGACGAAGAAAAACTGGAAGCGCGCAAGAATCAAAGGTATCGGTCTCGTTAACCGTAACAAGCCCAGCCAGCTTGATAAACGTCCGCTAACAGGTGCCAGAGCACTTTTTCAAGACGGCGACCGAGCGATCCTCGATGATCTTCGGTTAATTCCGAATTTTTAAGNCCGAACTCAATTCGCTAACCAGATATAGTATATACAACGTACGGCAGGTACGTACGTATCCGCTTAGTTGTCTACGATAGGATATACGCTTGTTCGACGAAGAAAAACTGGAAGCGCGCAAGAATCAAAGGTATCGGTCTCGTTAACCGTAACAAGCCCAGCCAGCTTGATAAACGTCCGCTAACAGGTGCCAGAGCATTTTTTCAATGCGGCGACCGAGCGATCCTCGATGATCTTCGGTTAATTCCGAATTTTTAAGAATACCGTCACGAGTCGAAGAGAGAACGAGTGCGAGTTAACGACGTAAACCTGGCGACGTATATTTTATTATTTAATTTCAGGCTGGCACGACGGGGCGGGGTGTGACGAGGCGTTATGAGACGTGAAAAAAGTCAGCGGGCGATATTGTAGGTGGATTTTCACAGCGGTGGTACACGGTGACATTATTATTCGTTATGAACGGGTTTACGAGGCCGCAAATCATAGCCGTGTTCATATTTCGAACGCCGGCACCACTCCTCGTTATTCAGTTTAATGGCGCCGCGTATTTGAATTCCCGATTCCCCTCTTCTACCGCTTTTTCCACCCCCGGCCTCGTCGCTTTCCCGCCTCTGTCATCCGCCTGTTACAATGTTCGACGATAAAACATGTCCGAGGCTGCGCAATGCAGACTTTGCTGTTCCCAGAATCCACCCTTCTTCCTTCTTCGTAAACGATACTGAGAAAACGAGGGCTGATCAGGCTTGGACCTTAGCGATCCCGAGTCGAAAATTTAACTATAATTTGAATCTTCCAAACCTAAATGTACTCCAGTTTAGGTCTATTAGATCTAAAAAGTAGAACTAGTAGAATTATCTCAGAACTTAATATTTGATATAACTCTAATCAGACCTATAAGTCGCTAAGAAAATCTCAAATTATATTTTAGGACTTAAGAACCTTCAGTTCGTTCACGAAAGTAGTTATAATTTATCCAAGTAAGAGATGGAAACCTGAAGGCCTATTTAAGGGTATATAAGATTTTTTTAGGATTCTCTGAAATATTTATTGTGTTATATAAAATTATTTTACAAACTATACGCATTTGAATCTGATATGCATCTGAAATGAATTATTCTGTTTATTCTTATACTTCCTATTATAAATTTAAAAAAAGGCTTTAAAACAATGTAATTTATACAATAGAATTTTTTTTATACAGCAACAAAGCGAAAATTTGTGTTATTCGTTTACAAAAATTATTAAAGGAAAATAATAATAATTTCGCCCTAAATTGGGTGAACGTAAAAGACACTCTTGATCTATAATATGAGCCAAAAAAACGTAGGTATCATGGGGTCCTCTCAGTGCATATGCCCTCAAATGTTGCCAGCCAATGGACTTTTGAGGACAATGTTAGGTTTCATAAATACTAGTATGAACTTACAGGATTTTTTCCTAAACTCTTGAAGTAAGACTTGAGGGACTAAATTATATTTGATAAACTCTATTTTAGATCTATATCCTTTATAAGCGGACATAACAACTCGATATAGGTTCAAATTAGAGTTAAATTTACTCTTATATTTCTATGCTCAAGATATGATTTGAATCGCCATATCCTTCTGTAGGATAAATAGGTTCAAAACTGTAATTACTTTTTCGACACGGGATATCGCAAATTCTTCTTCTGTTCGCGTAACAGTGACAAAGCATATGCGCCGTTTAGTAACAATAAAGTATACGAATCGTTAAAAAAAACGAACGCTTTCCCAATTCGTACTCGCTCAACATAGGAGCGCAAACAAATCTCTGGAACGATTCTTGTCAGATTTTCCGTGGGATCATATTACCGGAGTGTAGCGGTTCGTTTGGGAAAAGAGCCTGGGTACCGGCTTTCGCAAAGGTGCCGCCGACGCCTCCTAAGTAGCTCTACAAAAGGGGGACCTATTCGAAAATGTTTGGCCAACGTCGTGTCGACGGTCTCCCCACCTGAAGAAGGGTTGATACGAGCCAGGGCTTCCTGTCGTCGCCTGGTATCCCTCTCTTCTAGAATAGCAACCACTAGATCAGTCCTATTTTTGTTTCGAATAGTACTCACCTCTTCCTCTTCTATTCTCATAGATTTTAATTTTGGAACACTTTACATTTTGCACAGCGTTGGATAAAATAACTCCTCTCTTTACACATGATTGTTTTATATGTACATTGTACATGTTCCCAATGCATAGTGTTTTAAAAATTTTCTTCATTATAGAATTAAACAGAAATACAGTATCCACAACTCTTCCCCTGCTTTTGTCATAGATTTTAATTTTAGAACACTTTATATTTTGCAACAATGTTTGGTAAAATAACTTATCTCTTTAAACATGATTGTCTTATATGTATATTGTACATGTTCCCAGTGCATAATGTTTCAAAAATGTTCTCCATCGCAGAATTAAGTAGAAATACAGCATCCTCTAAATTTAATTGGAAAATCAAATTACGAGAGGGCATAAAACGCAACAATTGTCTTTATTCGTTCCGAGAACGGTTATTTTCCATTGAAACATCCATTTTTAGCGGTCGGAGCATGGGGGCCGGGTATATTGCAGTGAATTGGGAAAGGCGGGCGCGTGTTGCGTCGCGTGAAAATTAAAGATCATAAATCATACGGGCGCATGAATATTAATGGAAATCATTGCGCCGTTTACAAGCCTATTAATCCGGGGGTTAAAGTATTCCGTCTTCGACTACACTGTACTGTGTTTTATCGGGGAACTTGCCCTACGCCCCACGGCACGTTATTAATCCAATCAATCATGCTACCCACACACCGGTTGATTCTCCTTTCGAAACCCGCCCTTTGACACTTCTTTTCGCATTAATCGTCGACGAAGATCGATCACGGGACACGTGACCCAAACGACGCCCGGATTAATTCAGAGTCTGAGAATTAACAATGAGAACGTGGATTAGATTTTCACGTGAACGTTGATTTTTATCTCGTGTCTTTCGCTCGAAGTAAACTTCTCGCGGGACGGAATCGGAAGCCGGGCATCAATTTCTCGGTTTTACGCGACGGATATGTTATTTAAGACTTAGAGCATCGAAAGTCAAATACAGGGAAAAGGGATTTGAGCTGGGCTCTAGGCTCGGATCCGAAGGGGTGCGTCTTTGAAACAAAAGCCATTGTCTAACGCAACGACGTATTCCCGGATTTACATGTCGCGGGGAGGCGGTCGTATTCCCCGATATACAAACGTAACTCCGGATAAAATTCAATCGCGCCGCCGGCGAGCAGCGGCCGCCGCCTTCGAGGATAAAACCTGAGAACCGGGATCCGGGATGACCGCGGTCCAGCCTGTTTCCACCGTCCGCCGTCCTTCTCCTCATCGGAATAGGAGATCCGTTTGCACAGAAATCGCTGAATTACGCTAAATTCTGGTCGGCTGCTCCGCCATCGGTCACCGACGACTCCCTCTTTGGTGTCCATTAAACGACCGCTGGTTCTCGTCATTTTATGGTTAACGCGAGATTTCTCGCGTTCCCGGTGTTCCGAGTATCGAAAAGATGGATCGATAGCTCCGGTTTTCTATTTCCCTCGTTGCCGCGGTTCGGTTCTCGCTTGCCAAAATATTGTCGATGCCTGATGATCGACGAGCGTGCCTGTAATACAAACGCGTTAACGTATGAGGAAACCTAAAAGGAAATACAAGCAATTGCTATTTATCATTCTACTTTTCCGCAAAATTTCTTTCTGTTCCAATGATTACTAAATGAATCAGATTATTTTTATGGAATGAATATACTTAAAGTAGTTGTTGCCCAACATAAGTCAAAACAAAGCTTAAAACTAAAAATACAAGATTTTTTGTGTATTAAAAAACCATACATTAAGAAAGATGAATTTTAGTTATTATATTATATTATACAATGAAAAAATAAGTATTTTCAATAAGAATTATACTCTCGTATGATTCAAGTAGTTAAAACTGAGAAAAAAACATTGCAACGTCGCTCTGTCGCTATTTATGTGTCAGTGACTTCACACGGGCTATTGCATAATCTCAAAAATGTCTTCGACTACAGTAACTACCTTCAATCCCTTCTGTAATCTAATCCTTCGAGATCTAATCACTCCTCAATGAATTTGAATGTAGCGGCAAAAGTCGACGTTGCTACATCGATCGAACTTTTCATAGTCATCGTGAAAAATGATCAAACGATAACATTTAGATTAACCCTTTGAGTACGGATTTATTTGAGAAAATATTTGCATGTGGAACGGATATAATTTTTGGTTGCTTGGAGTAGTATGTAA
>SMSR01014376.1:35834-53566 GCA_019453355.1 Ceratina japonica
TGCGAATTTTGATTGACAATATTACAAAAACGAGATGGCCAATTGATCCAGGATTTTGCATACATGTTCGTTGATACCTATATTAATTTTGTACAAAATTTCAAGCAATTTTCAATACTTTCGATTTAGGAAACAACTACCTTAACGAGCCTGTACATTTTGATAGAAGTCTAATCATGAAGACAACTGTATGTATATTGGGTCTCATTAATAAGTATCTCAGGTATTAAAATATAAATGTACAATTCTGTGTAACAATACTTCTTTCGATTGGACGTCTACAAACCAATCATTTGGCCTATCGGATCCTGAGAGGGTGGAAAGGTAGAGGAGGGGCAGATCGACTCCCGCGACAAAGGGTCTCCGAATAAATGAGACCGTCGATATAAAACGGCGCGGAAAACGGAGGGAAATAAATAAGGAGAGAGAGAGAGGGGGCGGGTAAAGGACGGGGAAGGACGCACAGGCGAGGGCGAAGGGTCGCGAGGAGGGCGGCGCGCGACGGATTTGAATATTGATTCGCTTTATTTAAATTCCGCCGCTCGGCCTTATCGTCGATCGGCCAGATATCTCGAACTCGCCGGAATTGGACGCGATAACGAAAAAGCGGAAAGAGAGGAGAGGTGGAGGAGGAGATCGTGCGAATAGGCTTGTGGATCGCAGCCGAAAGAGAGAAACGATGCTACGCCGTGGAAATGCGGAGAAGGAGAGTCGGGACAGAAGGGAAATGCAACCGGGGTAGACCCGAATGGAATTTATAAAACGATTTTTCCTCGCCTACCGGAGTCGTTTCGAGTCGAACAGACGCGCGTTTCGGCATCGAGAGGACTAAAAATCGCACGGAATTCGAGCGTGTGCCGTTCCCGCGGGAGCTAACAGACGAGAGATGCGCTCCTCCGGTTCCGATGGACTTTGAAATTTCCCCCGGAATCGAGTCGAAGCTCTCGGTTGTTTCCGCTATCATTCTTCGGACGGGAATGTTAAACGATCAACAAGATTGAATTTTTGCACGGTCGTAGGTACGTAAGGTGAACTCGGGTAAAACGAATCTAACGGTAAGGGAAGTTAAATTGTAAGAAAGTAGGATAAAGGAAAGACTCGGAGATTCGTGGACGAATACATAAATTTCACTGGCCACGTTAATATTTCCGAGTAAATCCGCGTATACAACGGTAAGGCAATGAGAAAAGGCGAGAAAGGAGAGGAAAGGAGACCGGGGAGGGCAGTTTTTATAAGGGCGCATAATTTCTCGGTCTCCAGCGGTTGCAATTAAGACTTTCCTTCGCGACGGTTTTCATAAAGCCGCATTAAATCCCGCGGCCGCTGGACGTGCAAACGGGCAGAAAAACCGCGGAAAAACGCGAGACTGGGGGAGACCCGCCTCGAGAAAATATTATTTCTTATTCCAGTGAACTTCTACGCGACGCGGCTCCGCGCGGCATTAGGCGGGAGCGAAATAATTCTAAAGAAATTTCATAACTGTCGCCGCCCCGGCTGCGGGGGCGAGATTCGCGACTCGCTATAAGAGATGCTCCTCGGTAATAACCAAACCGAGAAAAGCGGTTCTCAAAGCGTACCGGATACGCACGGCATCCGTGAATATTACTACGATTTGTGGTGTGCACATTTCATTGCCGGCTTCGCATTCATATTCCGCAACGGGAACAACGTCAATTTTTCACGCGTTAAAAACTTTTGTCTATTATATTGAAATATATTGATTTAGAGACGTTGAAGACAACCATTCTCAAAGGAGAAGTCGTACGGAGTAAGAGAAGTGCAAGTATACACGTATGCTGCAATGAAATCCACAGTAATCGTGCGCCTTGTACGTTGTCCGGAAAATATTGGAATCGAGGGTAGGCAGCGAAGAAGTGTGTCCCGAAGGTGCCATATTTCCAACGGGAGGCGTGTTAACAGCAATGTCGAGGAGGGTGGAAGAAGGATTCTTTTCGAAATTTCCTCTCGACCACGTAAGCACCTCTGTCGCGCGATCTGTCAAGCCTCGTCTCCACGTTCCTTTATATATCTCATTCTGGTCTTCGCTCCCTCTCTTTCTCACCGTATCCCGTTCGCCTGTCCCGTTTTCGCACGCGACGATTTTTCCCCAGTTTTCCTCTCTTTCCGGGGCGCGCGCGAGCTCTCTCGAGGGCGTTTTATTCGCATTCAAATGGCAGCACTTTAATTTGCATGCTAAGAGTGCCGCCCTGCCGCTCGTCTCCCGCCCGGATTTCCATTTAAACTCACAAAATGGCGCTGACTCCGCGGGGCTACAAAATTTTTTATTGAAAGATTCGATGCGGATAGCGCGAGCGGGCCGGATAGAAAAAAGAGAAAGAGAGAAGAAGAAGAAACGAACGCACGCGAGTAGGAGACGAACGCGGGAGAAGAGAGATAAAAAAGAGTGGTGAGAGTGGGTGGTTTGGATGTAAGAGGCGAGAAATAAGGGTGAAACGAACAGGGACGAAACGAGGAAGAGGTTCACGGTTATTCCTCGAGATAAAAGTGTCCTTTATCTGTCCTGCCTCTTCAACCCCGTTGGATAACCGCCTTTATTTCACTCCGGCAACGCCTTCCTCGCTTTTTTTCGCACCCCCTCCTAAGTTCCCGGGTATTACGCTCGCGAATCGTCGGCTAATTCGATTCTCTCTTTGTTCAGCGGGATTCGCACCTTCTCTCCGTGCTCGCCCAGTGCCTCTAACAGTAGTTCCAATTCGTAATTCAAATATTACTCATCCCTTTAGAAGTGAAAGAGAAATTAAATTGAAAAAATTTGTGTCGATCTCGATTTTAATCGTTCCACCAAAGTAAACCTTCGACGTCCAATTTTAATATTCTTCTTCATTTATTTGAATTTTAACGTCCAATGATAGAATTTTTAATAAGTCCCGAGTGTCCCATTTCTAATTACTTTTAATCGTTGTTGTAGATTAACACTTGATAAGGGCTTACAAATGAGCCGAAACGTTGTACTTTACAATTATCCTATGGAAATAAACTGACTCTTGTTGAGGCATTCGTCCAAAAATAACAGGTCGTTTTGAGTATTATTAAAAATTCTTCTTCATTAATGAATTTTATTAGAAAACTGTGATAGAGGAGTTGTCTACATTATATTTCACAAGGTGTATGAAACTGTTTTTTTGCATTTGTTTCTCTCATTTTTTGGTAATTTTGTGAATGGAGCTTTCGCTTCGGCAGTAAACCACCTCGAGTCGATCCAATGTGCAGTTTGCGAATGTGACAATTCGACAATCGCCTCGGTGTCAATTAGATGCCCCCGCGGTTCGTCCTCAGTCCTTCGGACAATGGCTATTCGGCTCGGCGCCGCGTGGAGTTGCGTATTTATGCGAATTGTACCGACGCGGCCGCAGACACGAACAATGAGCACTATTGTTTATGACAAATTAACGTGAACGCAGTTGCGCAAGCGCGCCGAGGCCGTGGATCGCGCAATGCACGAATCATAAATTAATTTGTAATAGAACACCGAGCGACAGAACCCCGCCTTTTGTTCGTTTCGTGAGAATTGCTGCCGATTCGATAAATCATTTGAAAATTACTCAGAACGCTAAGCTGTTCAAACAGATCAGGACATTCAATTGAGACTGAATTGAATTAGCAGAATTAGTCTTGCAATAATTGTGATAATAGTTCTCGATTTATTCGTTGATAAATTGAAGTAAGATGTTGCACGGGAATTATAAAGAAACGTGTAAGTTGAAGTTGAGGGTAAATCAGAGTCGGTAATAATTAAATAGTCATTGAAATATCGATGGACGAATTGACTCGCATTAGAAAGGTTTGCCGAAGGAGAACGGAGCAGAATTTGCCGAAAGGGAAATCGAGCGGACCCACCTACTATTGGCCCAACTGGGCAAACAACCCCATCGATAACTGACGATAACCCAATGGAACGAACCGCTCCAGAATCCTTGCTGAAACAATAAGCCGTTGACTCAACGTTATCCGCTTACAAGTCAAACTTTGAATGCGCCGCTGTTTCCGTTCCATGCTTTTCCAAAAATTCGGAATCGTGCCGAGAGTTCAAAGCGGCCCCTAATTGTTTACGTAGCTATTAGGGTGTTTAGGCATTAGAACGCCGCCGCGGCACAGTCCCAGGATCCCCGTATTGCTTGTTCCCGTTTGGATTTGTCCCTCGCCACTCTGACAGAATCGCTGACATCCGATACCTCCAACGCATCTGATCGTTTCCGAATTTCTTATTGAAACAGGCTATGATTGATCGGGAAAGTAATTCGTTTGCCATTGGGCTTAATGAACAGAATAAACAGCTATGAAAGATCAAAGAGAAATATGACAGAAATATAGAAAAACTTAATTAATTAATTTATTTATTTAATTCACGGGTAATTAACCCTTTTACATATTGCAGAGAGTGGTACAGAGCAGTAAAAAAAAGAAAAAAAGAAAAAGAGATATTATAACGATTGAGAAGCAAAAAAAGAGCAAAGCTTTCTTCTAATGACTGAGCTGGAGTTAATAAAAATGTCAAAAATTTGACAAAATCGTGATTAGTAATAACGACAAAAATGTGATTAATAATAACTAATCTTTTGCATTTATTTAACCATGCCTTATACTTTTTGCTCATACAGTTGTTAATTTTATTTGTAATAAAGACTATATATCTGCACGCTGTCGCAATAATTGTCAATCAATATCATTTAACAAAATTCATTGTTGAATAAGGTTCGATAAAAACGAATGATTCTGATTTAATGTTGCTATTTTCGCTAGCATAAACAGGAATTGAATATTCGATTCGAGATTTAAACTCGTTCGAATCCGTGAGAAACCGGCGGGGTTGCGGTGGATGGGTGGAAAGTACACGAAGAACGCTAACATAGAGGGGGACCGAAGGCAGAGGGTAGCGGAGGGTGTCGGTCTCACCCCAAAAACGATGGATCGTCGAAAGAAGATGTATGAAATTCCGGCGCCTCCCAGTCGGTTTTCTCCACCGTTGGAGTAGAATATATTGGATTCTGGTAGTCAATAGAGGCAGTTAGGGGTGGCAACACACAGCCAGAGGCCCCGGTGGCGTTTTATCACGCGCCTTGATATACTGGGCGGCCGCTGTTAGAGGGGTTAATCTCTCACGCTCGGTTACCTCCTATTTCTAACCTCCCCTTACCTATTTCGTTCGCGTCTAGTCTCCCCTCGCCCTCCACCCCCTTCTTCTGCTTCCCTCCACCCGTCTCTCTTTCCCTTTGTTAATTTCTGCTAACCCTTCTGCACGGGCGTCTTTAACAGCGTTAATAGAATCTACCTTGCGGCTGGTTAGCAAAAGCTACTGGCATACTATTCAGTTGAAAACTAAAAATTAGCTAATAAATTGCCTGTCGTTCTATCATTTTTACGAGCACTTACAAGTTTCTAGTAATTAAAATTACCGGCTGCAAAATTGAAAATAGAATCAGAAATATAAAAATTCGCAGACCTATTTATAACATTTCATTAAGGAGGTTCATCCGGTTAAGGGAATTAACAGATAGATCACCGAAAAAAATTTGATAGTCTATAACAGTATACCAGAATACCTCAACAAAATTTCTAAGTCATTTGGATACATTAATGATGAAATATTAATATAAATATTTTTTACAATTTTACATGTAGTCATATGGCAAAGAGTGATTTCCTAGACTTCGATTGCTAATTTATTAGATATTAACAGACAGCTTTGAATGAAACTTGTGTCATATTAAAGAGAAACATTTCACGAATATTTTAATTGCAAATTTAGGTAGATTGGGTGACTATGAATCGAGAAATATATAAACACAAACGAAATCTGCATCTTTCAGCGATAGATAACCTCCGTTATTAACATGTATGCTAGTCAAGCAAGCTCCCCTTTTCTATAACTTTTAGCATTTGACTTGCTATGTACCAGATGACCTCCTTAATTTCCTGATTGTCGTGCAGCAACGCCGACTTGAGTATCGACGTCGAAAAGAAGTCAACACGAAATATTCAGGGTGGGCCCAATATGGATCCAGTGCGTTTCGTTCGGCTGAAGGCTGTTGGTTCCCCGTCCGGCGAGATGAACAGAGAAAGAAAGAGGGAGGGAAAGAGGGAGCCGGCGAGTTAAGGAGCGTATAAAGTATAAACCGGCCATTAGTATCGTTCGGCCACTGTCCATTGTTTCGTTGTTTGCTGAAACAATTGACGGGGGCCCGGGGACCGGTGTGTTCGGTCGTCTCGTTAGCGCTGCGCTTCCACACACAGGACAGCATTGTTCGTCGTTGCTCTGTTCGTCGCCGGGCTCCGGTTAACACCCGCGGAAAAATCCTAATGAGCTCTCTTCTTCTCTCTCCCTCTCTCTCTCTCTCTCTTCCCTTATCCTCTTTCTACGTCCCGGAGGACGTACCGCGGCGGGTTTAACACCTCCGCTCGATTTTCGAGACCCGGCTTCCCTTGTTCCGCGCGCGCACACACGAGGGAAACGTAAACGGTAATTGTTCCGGTAACGCACCGCGTCCAAACGCGTTTCTCCCCCCCGCCGCCTGTTGAATTCTTCAAGTTATTCTTGTCCCTCTCCTCGATGGTTAATGTCTGGTGTCGTCCAGCCGCACCGGCGAAAAACGATTTCTCCAATTAACACTACAGTTATACGTATTATGAAAAAGAATACTTACGCTTGTATTTGGTAAGTTGTACTAATTTTAGAAAACGCAATTAAATTCAGTACTTTCGCAGGCAGTAAATTTGAAATTAATTATGCACGCCTTTTAGCGAACGGAAACGTTTGCTGGAACGGTGAAGATAATATAATTGTTCATTTACAAAGCGCTTAATAAATCCTGGGAAGAATCTATTGAAAGGAGCGAACAGTAAACGGCTGTCGAGGCAGTAATTACCGGCGATGGTTGAGCAGAAAAGCTGGAGACGTTTAACGGAAGGTGAGAATTAACGACGACCACCGTGAGGCGATACCGTTTCCGTGCCGCATCGCTGCGGAAGAACAGTAAGCACAATTCATTGGCATACAACCTCTTTTTCCCTCCTTACTCGTTAGTTCGTTTTGTGAGAACCGCGAAGGCGGCTTGTTAGAAGTTTCGCGGTAAGAAACGATTCGAGAGAAGTCATGTGCATTTGCTTATCCACAACTGAACGTGACGTGCTACTATTTGTTTGCGTTAATAATTCACACCTGCGCGAGTTCCGAGTTAAAAAATAATATGCCCTCTTGCATATTCTTCTACAGGTTGAGTCATTAAATGGCATTTGTGAGTGATTAGTCATGGATTCCATTTGAATTTCGTATTGAGCGAGATTTAGCATTTATTTGTTAAGGTAGTTGTTGCCTAAATCGAAATGATTGACAATTGCTTGAAATTTGGTTCAAAATTAGCATAGGTACTAACGAATATATGTATATACAAAATTCTAGATCTATTTACCGTCTCGTCTTCGAGATATTGTTAGTCAAAGTTCGCAAGTTTTACTCTTGTAATATGGAGACGGCACGAGAAAAATATCTTCTTTTTTCAATTGTTGTAATAGAATGAGGATTGTCAAATACTTGAAAATTAAGAAGAACCAAGTGTAATAAAACACATGGATCTTTTTTTAGTCTTTGACCGCCTAGTTACGGAGTAATATTATTCCAAATGTTACCGTTTTATAATTTTTACGTTTGATAGTTATGACAAGCTCGATTGATATGGCAACGTCGCTTTTTGCCGGTACATTCAAATTTATTGGATGGTTAATGAAATCATATTAAAAACTCTTAGCAATTATACATATACGTATGAGAAAATAGTAATAATGAGTACAGAATTACTAAATAACAACAAATTAGTGATTAACAACATTTATATTTGCACTCAATTATAAATATCGAATGTAAACTTCTCTTCGTTTCATTCACAATTTTTTCGAGAGACAATGTCATTTGGCAGGCGGTACATCTCAAATTTTTCCCCAAAATTGATATGTCGACAATTCGTCTTCCAACACAAATATTGGAAATATCTTGTTCTTCATCAGCATTATTGCCTCGTTCTCGTTGCCGTTGTTTAGTATGGGCTTGTTTGACTTTTTCTCTACGCAATAACTCTTTTTTCCTTATAAATTGCCCTTTATATCGAGTCTGTGTAGTCGAAGACAGTTTTGAGGTTAGACAGGTTACGTTATGTATTAGATACGCGCAAAATCATACATATACACATAAACAGTAGTACTACGATGTTGCCACGTTTTTTCCTCGCTTTCAAGTACCCAAATCATACGAGAGTATCATTTTTGTCGAAAGTATTTATTATTTCATTATATAACATGATACAATAACTAAAATTTATCGCTTTGAATATGTAGATTTTTAATATAAAAAAAGTCTTATATTTTTAACTATTTATTCTTAAGCTTTGTTTTGACTAATACAGTAGGGTAACAACTACCTTAAGAGATTAATACAAATTAGCAGAATACTTCGTTGCGCAAAACCGACGATTCGCGCAGTTAGCGTTGTTTAATTCAATCTTCGCCGTTTATTTTCTCGTCGATTTGGGGCCTCGTTCGAAGGGCAGGAACGTCGATCAGAGGAGCGCCACGGTATCTCGTCGACGGGATCTCGACGGTCGTTTAAGGGTATAAGGGAATAGAGAAAACACCCCGAGCCACCGATTCCCGATAGACCAAATTGTTAATAACAGTTCGCCCCTCGTCGCGCGCGAGATATCGCCTCGCATTACCATGTGAATATAGTCGTTCCTGCCGCGAGAGAGCAGAGGACACCCCCTCGATACATTATTCCACGGGGCGCTAATGTAATATGACGAAGGTCCGGACGAGGCGAGGGTTCGGTATACGCTTATCGTTCCTCGAGATAAGAAGGTCCCCGCTAGTTATCCAGTTAGCGCGTCATTGTCCGATGATTTTAGATCGCCCACCGATACATCGTTTTAACGCCATCGAGGCCACGTGTAACAACCCCTCACGGCCTTTCCCCTTTCACACCCGACTTTCCTACGCTCGGTGCGCGCACGGGATATAGTCGGTTACTGAGACCGGGTAGTCGCCGCGTTGCCACCCTCCTCGCTCGTACCTCCAGATACGACGGGATGTACGATGACAAATGACGCTCGGGACGATCGATCTCTTCCAGCCAAACAGATTCTCATTCTACGAGAGACGAGATAACGTTTGATCGCGACGACGCTATAGCGTCGGTCTGCCCTTTGTTTGACTCGCGCTACTGGATCCTATTCAACGCGTTCTCATAGTTCTCTGACGGAAAAATATGGCACAGTCCACGAAAACGGAAACGATCCGAGAATTTATTTTGAAATTATATCAGATCAGATCGGTTTTATCAAGAAATGAAGTTTATTATCGTGTTTCGTACTACTCGTCACGTTAAAACGATTTCTGCAGATTTCTGAATACTTTGCTGAAGTTCGCGGGATATACATCTCCCGTTCGGTATCCGGGAGGGACGCGTGTGTGCACTCGTGCACAAAGCACGAGGAACCGCAGCGGCGCGGCGTATATACGATCCTGGGCCGGTGGTTCATAACTCGGAAGGGGCCCCGCACGAATGAAGTTGTCGTCGTAGGCCTTCTCGTCCTGCCGCGGCGAAACTTATCGGTGAGAGACAATGCGACGCATAAATATCTCACGAGCCCTCTCTTTCTCTTTCTCCACGGTGCGGTTCATGGGACCGCGCACACGTGCACGCCGCCGATGCACCGGCACACGCGAGAGCGTTCACCGTGTTCTGGGTTGCGAGAGGGTCAAAGTGTCGGATACGAAGAAGGACGGGACAGAAAAACTGGCGCACGATCCCTGCTCCTACCGCCGAACGCTACAGCCTCGCAGGATTATTCCTGTGAAAGTTCCTGCTGGTCGTATCCAAGTCTACTTTCAGCTGTTTTCTTCTGCAAAACATAACTCGATCCATCGTTCATCGAAAATAGATGGACTCGAAGTCGAATGATAGAAAGTTGTTTCAGCTTGATCAACACGATCTTCGCGTGTTTCAAATATTATGAGGGACAAAAGAAAAGACGAAAAGTTAAGCTGAAGAGTGTTTAATCGACCTCTGAACACAATACGTCTTAATACCTCTTTTCTGCTTGGACAGAATTTCCTTGGACATTTGTACAGTTGAATTAAATAAACTTGAAATCCGGTCCGACGATTTTCAGCACACGCGGTGAATTTTAACCGCCGGTCCCGCAAAAAGGATTAGGTAAAGGGTGAACAACTCCGTCGGAGTTCCTTGATCCCCCCTGCCGGGAACCGGGAGCGTAAACGCGGCGGCGACGTCGCGTAGGAGGCTCGAAGCGAGGCGGAATTTAAATAGCCGCCCCCGGGACGAGATTAACCGCCATTTTGCGTTTCCACCCTCCGGAGGGAGCAGCGCGGCACTCGTTAAAGGGAGGGAGACAAGGGAAAAACAAGATGGCGGTGGAGTGGAAGGGTGGTCTTGCCAGTCGCGACTATTAAATGCTATAATGGCGTTAATTATTGCAGGACGCCGTGCTGCCGGAATAGTTTTGTCCCCGTCGCCCGGTGTCAAAATAAGTTCCTTCATTCTTTGCCCTTGAAGCAAACAAGAGAAATCTGAGGTTTTTTAAACTTACTCTTAGTACTCTTTTATTCATTTTTGGACTCCTTAACTCGGATATTCAAACTATGGTAAGCTAAATCTACTGATTACTTTGGTATACATTTTTGTATATTCCTCTTTGAACTCAGTGATTCTTGGCTACTTGATTTGTAACCGCAGTACTTACGTGGAATGATTTTACTCGAGCTTATTCTCGTCTATCGCGCATTAAGACGATTCAACAGAGCCGAGCTTGCACAGTGTATAGTTCGCTCGATTGTGAAACGGAGCCGTGTAATGGTTGGACGGAAGCATTATTGGCTTAGTTCGTTTGTAAGTTAGAGGGGAGAAGAAAAAGGGGGAGTGAGATAGTGCGAGAGAGAGAGAGAGAGAGAGAGAGAAACGGAGAGCGGGGACAGCAGTTTCGCCGCCGTGGCGGGCAATTTTGGTTCGAGTTTAATTACACCAGCCCCCGAGGGACAATCAGATATAAACGGCGTACACGAGCGAGCGACCGCCTTCGAGCGACCGCCACCTCCGGCGAAAGGGGATGGAGCGAGCGGAGAAAATGACCGGAGACCGGTGCGCCCCGGTGACATTATCGGCGAAAAACGAGTGAACCTGGCAGCCTCGGTAATTACGAGTCTTTCTTAACAAATTTTTAATTTAACCGGCTTTTTTCCTCTTTCTCCTCGACTCTCGTAATAGGCAAACCCACGATAAATAATCTGTTCTAATCCGGAGATCTCTTTGTGGCTCGTGCGGTCCCGTTGACTCGAAATTGAAAACGGTTAACGAAGATCGGGCTACTGTTTCAGCTAGGATTTAGACATTCCACGTCATACGTGAAAAATTAGATACAATATCTTTTTGATAAAGCGTCAAACGATGTGTATTGCAAAATCGATAATAAATAATAATTATGAACAATAAATATCAGCACTCTCACGATATTGTTACGATTCATTTCTAACAGTACGTTTGTTATGAATTTCATGGTATATCTAGATGAATGTACAGGGTGGATCGCTACATTTTGCCATCGAGATTTTCGTCATTATTATTGCGCGTAGCGAACAATGATTCAGATGAAGTTGAATGGTACAGTGGAGTTCACACGATACTAAGAATATTTTTGTGTTTATATCACTTTTTTTTAAAGATATGAAGGTCACCTTAATTTTTTTTAATGGAACCACCATTTTCTAAACACCTGCGATGATAGTCCCTTTCATTAGAAATTCAATTACTATAATTGTTGAAAATCACTCAAGGTCACAGTCGCAGAAAAGTATACGAAAACGTGTAAGTAATCGACTAAAAATTTTTGAAAACATTCACTAACATTGAAGGACCTTAGCATGTTTACTACAAGTCTTACTTGCAATAGACGTATTCTGCTTTCATATTTTAACCTTGAATGACCTTGAACAATTTTAGTAACTGAATTCCTAATGAAAGGGACTATCATCGTAGGTGTTTAAAACATGTTGGTTCCGTTTAAAAAAATGAAGGTAACTTTCACATCTCTAAAAAAAATGACATAAACAGAAAAATATTCTTGGTATCGTGTGAGTCCCACTAAACCATTTAATTTCATCTGAAACATTGTTTGCTACGCGCAATAATAATGACGAAAATCTCGATGGCAAAATGTAGCGATCCACCCTGTATATGTAGTTACAGCACGAGAATAATCCTCTGCATAGCGTGAGAAAAATCCTCTACGCTGGAAACTGAAAATTAGGTTCGCGATCGAGCGGGACACTCCAAGCATCCCGCTCGAGCGGGTAACTACAACGGACGCTTCGAGACGTGTGCGCCCCACCTTCGCTCTTTTTTACACCTTCAAAATACTTTTTTTCATCGAACAATTGCCGCACCGTACTGGAGTTAATATAGCGACGCGATTATAAACTCCGCAGCTTTCAATCCCATGGAATAAGACGTTTTATTCCCCGGAAACTCGGGTGGGACGGTGCAAACGGCATTCAGAAATTCGAACTGGGTCGTGCCCCCGAAATTCTTTCAATGGGCCGCGTCTCTCTCCTCGAGTCACAATAAGATCCTCTCTTAGACATCTCAGGTTAACTTGCTTTGCTATCGCGGTGACTTTTCACGCTGCATTCTCATCGGCTATGAACCTATTGCTCCTTTTTCTCAACGCTACAAAGGCAAGGCCCTTTTCTCGTTTCCTCTCGAGTGGAAGACGTGTGGCGTCATAAGTGACATCATAATTTAGAGGTTGCTCTCTCTCGTTGGTGTTGATGAGATCTCGTGGTCGATTCCTAAACAGATCTACCGTCACAATCCAGAATATAAAATAATGCAGGAAACAAAATGAAGTGATATTAGTCATAAGAACGAGTTTAATTTCGTAAATAATTTAATAACGTTGAACTGTACTGTCTGCTTGACTTCTACGTATAACGAATTATAAAGAAGTCATCGAGCGCCTGAAATTTGCAGGAGAATTTTAATCAGCCTGGTAACGACGACGCACCGAGGCCGGCTTCATTTTAATCGATGCTTAATGGATGCAAATGTAATTCGGACGTGAAAGTCAGTTGTTCGCACGGGGAAACGAAGAGTCGATCGGTCGATTCGCGGAACGTCGAAACTCGTGGCGTAATGAATTTGTGCAATACCGATGCAACGTCCAAGTCTGCACGTATTGACAAATTTAAATACAATGCAAAATCGTAATTATCGTATAGTAATTGATAATGCGCCAGGAATTTAATCATTGATTCGTCTACAATTCCGTTTTATAAACTCTCAGATTATTCTTCTACGAATGTTAATTAATTCATTAATTTCAACTTAATTTAAAGAGCTGACCTCGTTCTGCGCAGAGAAAACGAAAGAAAATTTGTTGTTTATCGGGAACACGGTTAATTATCAAAGTGTTCTATCAGAGAGGAGCATAAAACATGCAGTGCAAATAAAGAGCTGTACGCAAGAGATCGGGATCTTGCGAAAGAGGGCAAGAAATCGGAGCGTCCCAGAGTGCGTGGAAAAGACACGCGACAACGCAATTAGCGTGCGGAGACGATCGAAATCTCGATTAAAAGAGAACGGAGCAGGTATAAATTCACGCTCGAAAATCGGTGATTGCTGAAGCGACCGAGCTCTCTCGCCAGCCTGAGGACCATTTATCAGTACGTATGCGGACGATTCAATCGCGAGCCTTGAATTAACGTTAACTCCGTCGCGGAATCCAAGTCAATCTCCGTGTTAATTAATATTCCTCGCGATGTTGGTGTTGGCGAAAAGGAGAAAATCGGAACCGGATCGTTGAGGAACATCCAGTAAGAGTAGGAGAGAGAGAGAGAGACAGAGAAAGGGAGATGAAAGAGAGGATAGTTAGTTAATCCTAAACCGGTTACAAACGCGTTTGGTCATCGCGATATCATTCACTTACTAATTAGATGGATAAAAGACAAATACATCTCGTAGTGCAACAGAGACGATTGATTAACAGGTTAATAATTGTATCATGAAAATCGTCGTCACCGGAAAACGAACGGGCCAGGGACTTTGCTCTAATAGAATCTAATTATCGTATGTAAAGAAACTCGCACTGTGTTTCCCATTATTATGCTGCACGTGTGCTGTGATTAAAGGAATTCGATAGTTATTAGGAACACACGTGGTTAGGAACAGAATAAATTCATGAAGTCGGAAAATATTCTTTTGTAAAGTGATTTCTTGTTCCCATGCTCAAGGCGACAACAACAAAATGCGTCTACGAAGTATTGAATATCTACAGTTCGTATCTGTTTTATATACAGAGATTTATATATACAGGGTGGATCGCTACATTTTGCCATCTAGATTTACGTAATTATTATTACGCGTAGCGAACAATGATTCAGATGAAGTTGAATGGTACAGTGGAGTTCACACGATACTAAGAATATTTTTGTGATTATATCATTTTTTTTTAGAGATATGAGGGTCACCTTAATTTTTTTAAATGGAACAACTATTTTTTAAACACCTACGGTGATAGTCCCTTTCATTAGAAATTCAGTTAGTATAATTGTTCAAGGCCACTCAAGATCACGGTCGGAGAAAACTATACGAAAACGTATAAGTAATCGATTCTAGAAATTTTTGAAAATATTCACTAACATTGAAGGACGTCAGTATGTTTACTACAAGTCTTACTTGCAATAGACGTATTCTGCTTTCATATTTTAACCTTGATGTGTATTTGAACCATTGAAGGTTAAAATACGAAAGCAAAATACGTTTATCGCAAGTGAGACTTGTAGTAAACATACTAAGGTCCTTCAATGTTAATGAATGTTTTGAAAAATTTCTAGTCGATTACTTATACGTTTTCGTATACTTTTCTCCGACCGTGACCTTGAGCGACCTCGAACAATTATAGTAACTGAATTCCTAATGAAGGGGACTATCATCGTAGGTGTTTAAAAAATGGTGGTTCCATTTAAAAAAACNGGGCGTCTACTCGTCTCTTTATTTATCACCGCTATCATTTATAATTAATAATAATTATCAAATCGGATTCACAAGTCGTAAACGATAGATTTAGAAATAAATTATATTTTCTTATACGTGGATGAAACAGTCAAAGACAATTACGTAATTGACTGGCAAATGTCTTTTGTAGGGTTAGTCGTTTCGAAGAAATGGACGTTATGAAACGAGTTATCCGATTTTTCCAACGCCGTTTGCAACTCTTTACCAAATTGCTTATTAATGTTCCGTTTGGCGTACAATTTACGCACAATCGGGCGAGTTCGTGTAAACAAATATGTAAGTATATCTTTTAATACACATCTTCTTGCATCATCGAGACATAAAATAGATTACTTATCTCTGTACCAATTTGCATAGACAAATTGCATTTATTTTAAGCAACGTCATGGAACTTTTATGTTTTCTTTTCCGAAATTTTTACATTCCTCTGAACTGTGGCCGTAGTGGAAAAGAAAATTGAAAAATGTCGTTTTACTTTCACTTGGACTTGTATGGTTTACGCTGAACAATAAACAGTTCCAATAAAATCGTGTTTTAATTACGCAGTCGTTACAAAAACGATGAAGAAAAGGTTTCACGAATACGCGCGAATGGTTTTTAAGTATGTGTTTATATACACGCTTGACCAAAATATGCATCCGTAATCTGTATGCCACGCGCTTCGTCGAGACCATTAATACATCCTTCCTACGCGAGGGAATTTATCGACGGATTAATTAATTTCGGTTACATAACGCCGCCTTTAATCGCTCATTAAAGCGATCGCGCTGCTCCCCGGCCGGGCGCCTTAATTCCAACGACCGACAGTGCTTTATTACGCTCGTAATATTCTCTCCTAGCCATTCTTCCTTTATCGAGAAACGTGGATGGATATAAATGAATTACGTGTAGGAATTCCGTTTCACACTTTTCACGAACTTTATTCAGAACTCGCTAACTGGAGTTGATAAACGGTTAACTTATTTATTTCCGACTATTATGTCGCATAAGAAATAAAATCGGATAGGTAAATATAGATTTGTTTAAGGAGGTTCATCTGGTACATAGCAAGTCAAATGCAGGTTATAGAAAAGGGGAGCTTGCTTGACTAGCGTACATGTTAATAACGGAGGTTATCTACTGCTGAAAGATGCATATTTCGTTTGTTGTGTTTATATATTTCTCGATTCATAGTCACCACATATTCGTTAAATGTTTCTCTTTAATATGACATAAGTTTCATTCAAAACTGTCTGTCAATACCTAATAAATTAGCGATAGAAGTCTGGGAAATCACTCTTTTTTATATGACTACATGTAAAATTGTAAAAAATATTTATATTAATATCTCATCATTAAGGTATCCAAATGACTTAACAATTTTTTTTGAGGTATCCTGATATACTGTTATAGACTATCAAATTTGTTTTTGGAGATCTATCTGTTAATTCCTTAACCGAATGAACCTCCTTAATCGTGACTCGAGACCGTCAATAACAAGAAGAAAGTATAATAAACAAAATCGAAGTGCAACCTATTAACGCAAAAATGTCGCTTGATTGAATAATAATTAAACGATGCGAGAGTCCATTTTCGCAGGTTAATGAGTAACTCTATATCGAATTCCTAAACGTTTCCTGATCTTCGATGTTACGAATAAATTTTCGTGGACGGCGACACTTATTAACTTCGAAGGAAAGCGAAGAATCGATCTCGGGCGCTGATAAAACGTCCGAATGACGATTTTCCGACCCGGGAGAAGATCACCGTTGGATAATGCTGTTCTCGTATCCGAGGCCAACGAACTGCTCGGTTTTCGAGAACGGGTATAGATATGACGGGGTTAACACCGCGGCACAGCGGCGTAACAAGCGGACCGGTAGCTTAGGCGATATCATCTGATCGATGTTATCTTCGCGCATGAAAGCAGCGAGCGAAACCAACGACGGCGAAGAAGCGACCGGTCCACCGGTGGTGATCGCCGACTAATTACGCGATTAAAATTCAACTGTGCCGAGCGGAAAGCCGGAGCAACTTTGATAAGGACAAGCGCGTGTGTGCTTCGTCAATCAATTAGAAAGAAAGAAGGAAAGGGGAGAGAGACGTTTTCTTTATTCTTTCACTTTTTCCTCTCGCCTCGCTGTCCTCCCAAAAAAAAGTCGTAAAATCGGAGTCGAATCGTCGGTCTTAATGCAGACCGATAAATTAGATGCGGTCAACTGCAATGGCTCGACGGAAGTATTTAATTATTCGATTAGACGCGACGGCAAGGCGCTGAACGACTGAGGGATAGGGGTGAAGGATCTATGTTATGTAAGTATGCGTCGAGACGAAACAGCTTGGGTTACGCATGCTGGTCGTAAAAGGAGAAATTGTATCAGTCCCCGAATCGGCAATTAGTATCTTTAAATTGGCGCTAAATGGGTAATCGACACCCACATCTAAATCGAGCCCCCATCCTTCCTTTCACTTTCGCCTTGTAAAAAACTCCGAAAGATCTTAAAGAACGACGCGTAAGCGATTCGGAAGTTGAAGAGAACGAGCCTCGAAGATGAGGTAGTACAACAATAAGAAATTAACGAAATCTAGAGCGAAGAAGAAGCTGCGAAGGCGAAGAACAAGAGAAGGAAGGGCAGAGAGAAGAGGAGGAGGAGGAGGA
>SMSR01014376.1:53708-82464 GCA_019453355.1 Ceratina japonica
ACGATTTTCCGACCCGGGAGAAGATCACCGTTGGATAATGCTGTTCTCGTATCCGAGGCCAACGAACTGCTCGGTTTTCGAGAACGGGTATAGATATGACGGGGTTAACACCGCGGCACAGCGGCGTAACAAGCGGACCGGTAGCTTAGGCGATATCATCTGATCGATGTTATCTTCGCGCATGAAAGCAGCGAGCGAAACCAACGACGGCGAAGAAGCGACCGGTCCACCGGTGGTGATCGCCGACTAATTACGCGATTAAAATTCAACTGTGCCGAGCGGAAAGCCGGAGCAACTTTGATAAGGACAAGCGCGTGTGTGCTTCGTCAATCAATTAGAAAGAAAGAAGGAAAGGGGAGAGAGACGTTTTCTTTATTCTTTCACTTTTTCCTCTCGCCTCGCTGTCCTCCCAAAAAAAAGTCGTAAAATCGGAGTCGAATCGTCGGTCTTAATGCAGACCGATAAATTAGATGCGGTCAACTGCAATGGCTCGACGGAAGTATTTAATTATTCGATTAGACGCGACGGCAAGGCGCTGAACGACTGAGGGATAGGGGTGAAGGATCTATGTTATGTAAGTATGCGTCGAGACGAAACAGCTTGGGTTACGCATGCTGGTCGTAAAAGGAGAAATTGTATCAGTCCCCGAATCGGCAATTAGTATCTTTAAATTGGCGCTAAATGGGTAATCGACACCCACATCTAAATCGAGCCCCCATCCTTCCTTTCACTTTCGCCTTGTAAAAAACTCCGAAAGATCTTAAAGAACGACGCGTAAGCGATTCGGAAGTTGAAGAGAACGAGCCTCGAAGATGAGGTAGTACAACAATAAGAAATTAACGAAATCTAGAGCGAAGAAGAAGCTGCGAAGGCGAAGAACAAGAGAAGGAAGGGCAGAGAGAAGAGGAGGAGGAGGAGGAGGATTCGAGGAGCGGACGGGCCACCAGACGAAAAAATTCGGAATATTTATGCCCGGTATTATTAGCGTACCACGGCGATATCTCGGTGGGCATCGCTAATTAGGCCGCGCGAACGGGCCTTTCGGCAAACAGTGCTGGCTACTGTCTTTTTAAAGGGTTTCTCCTCTCCGGAGCGAGCGTAATCAAGATGGTGGCGCCATCCAGGCCGCCCGGGGCGGCTCGATTCCGAAACTAATTGCCACGGCTAATTTATTCCCGCGACATGTACGTGTACTTACGTATGCCCGTACGCACAGAGACGCCATTCTCGGCTGGCTACCGCGTAATCGTCGCGACGTAATCGAGAATGGTAACGCCGGCCGGGGGGAGAGCCGGGGTAGGAAACCGTGTTCACCTCGCGAGATTGCCATCGACGCTCCATATCCTAGATCACGGTGAATATAATCGTAGTGTCTCTTTTCATTTCTTTCGAGATAGTTGTGTTCGAATAAATTATTGCGCTTCAAAATTTGTTGACCAACTCGATAGAACTTCCTATCGAGAAGCTTTAATATTTAATCAAACAACGTAAATATTTAAGTTTATTTCGCAGTAATAATACTATTTTTGGTAATAATACTAGTAAACCTTCGGTAGAATTGTGTTAATTGAAGATAGAACCGTCTAGATAAGACAATTTCATTAATAGAAAGCAGTTGGGATTGTTAGGAGTATGTTTCTGCATATAGGAAAGAAGAAAGAGGGCAGAAACAGAAGAACAATTTAACAATTGTCCAACAAAATTCTTCATTAGCATAATAAATAATTAGCTGGCCTCGAAGTCGAATTAATTTCGCTATCGTCACTTGTCATAACTGGCATTAAAAACATAGAGGTATCATAGATTAGAGTAGGCAAGCCATAGGGTCGTCTGCAAGTGGAAGTGGAAGCGGTGGGTCGTTAGAAAAGGAGAGAACATGAAGTTGGTAAAGCTACCTCACTCTATTTCGTTATTCCTTTATTAAAAATGTATATTTTGCAAATCGGTCGCGCAAACGTATCACGCCATGAAAGAGAGAGATAGAAACCCAATTCGATTCTCTTTCGCTTTTCATTTGGAGGACGCTTTCCGGCCAGGCTTGCCTACTCTATCTGTAATACCTCTATGATTAAAAATCCATATTACGTAACAAATTAGCAACGCATATATTTACATGTATTGACGAAATACGTTTTTTATTCCATATCCCGCTNGAATTTCATTAATAGAAAGCAGTTGGGATTGTTAGGAGTATGTTTCTGCATATAGGAAAGAAGAAAGAGGGCAGAAAGAACAATTTCACAATTGTCCAACAAAATTCTTCATTAGCATAATTAAGGCATACACATAATTGACTAAAGCTGGCCTCGAAGTCGAATTAATTTCGCTTGTCACTTGTCATAACTGGCATTAAAAATCTATATTACATAACAAATTAGCAACTCATATATTTACATGTATTGACGAAATACGTTTTTTATTCCATATCCCGCTTTTTCACTCTTTTCTCAACTGTCTCCTTTCTTGATCGCTTCACCATGATTTCGTCGACGCTCAATCAAAATGCTAATTAATTTTTTACTTTGGCTCGATTTCCCATTTCTTTACGGATTTGGGCGTCTACTCGTCTCTTTATTTATCACCGCTATCATTTATAATTAATAATAATTATCAAATCGGATTCACAAGTCGTAAACGATAGATTTAGAAATAAATTATATTTTCTTATACGTGGATGAAACAGTCAAAGACAATTACGTAATTGACTGGCAAATGTCTTTTGTAGGGTTAGTCGTTTCGAAGAAATGGACGTTATGAAACGAGTTATCCGATTTTTCCAACGCCGTTTGCTACTCTTTACCAAATTGCTTATTAATGTTCCGTTTGGCGTACAATTTACGCACAATCGGGCGAGTTCGTGTAAACAAATATGTAAGTATATCTTTTAATACATTTTTTCTTGCATCATCGAGACATGAAATAGATTACTTATCTCTGTACCAATTTGCATAGACAAATTGCATTTATTTTAAGCAACGTCATGGAACTTTTATGTTTCCTTTTCCGAGATTTTTATATTCCTCTGAACTGTGGCCGTAGTGGAAAAGAAAATTGAAAAATGTCGTTTTACTTTCACTTGGACTTGTATGGTTTACGCTGAACAATAAGCAGTTCCAATAAAATCGTGTTTTAATTACGCAGTCGTTACAAAAACGATGAAGAAAAGGTTTCACGAATACGCGCGAATGGTTTTTAAGTATGTGTTTATATACACGCTTGACCAAAATATGCATCTGTAATCTGTATGCCACGCGCTTCGTCGAGGCCATTAATACATCCTTTCTACGCGAGGGAATTTATCGACGGATTAATTAATTTCGGTTACATAACGCCGCCTTTAATCGCTCATTAAAGCGATCGCGCTGCTCCCCGGCCGGGCGCCTTAATTCCAACGACCGACAGTGCTTTATTACGCTCGTAATATTCTCTCCTAGCCATTCTTCCTTTATCGAGAAACGTGGATGGATATAAATGAATTACGTGTAGGAATTCCGTTTCACACTTTTCACAAACTTTATTCAGAACTCGCTAACTGGAGTTGATAAACGGTTAACTTATTTATTACCGACTATTATGTCGCATAAGAAATAAAATCGGATAGGTAAATATAGATTTGTTTAAGGAGGTTCATCTGGTACATAGCAAGTCAAATGCAGGTTATAGAAAAGGGGAGCTTGCTTGACTAGCGTACATGTTAATAACGGAGGTTATCTACTGCTGAAAGATGCATATTTCGTTTGTTGTGTTTATATATTTCTCGATTCATAGTCACCACATATTCGTTAAATGTTTCTCTTTAATATGACATAAGTTTCATTCAAAACTGTCTGTCAATACCTAATAAATTAGCGATAGAAGTCTGGGAAATCACTCTTTTTTATATGACTACATGTAAAATTGTAAAAAATATTTATATTAATATCTCATCATTAAGGTATCCAAATGACTTAACAATTTTTTTTGAGGTATCCTGATATACTGTTATAGACTATCAAATTTGTTTTTGGAGATCTATCTGTTAATTCCTTAACCGAATGAACCTCCTTAATCGTGACTCGAGACCGTCAATAACAAGAAGAAAGTATAATAAACAAAATCGAAGTGCAACCTATTAACGCAAAAATGTCGCTTGATTGAATAATAATTAAACGATGCGAGAGTCCATTTTCGCAGGTTAATGAGTAACTCTATATCGAATTCCTAAACGTTTCCTGATCTTCGATGTTACGAATAAATTTTCGTGGACGGCGACACTTATTAACTTCGAAGGAAAGCGAAGAATCGATCTCGGGCGCTGATAAAACGTCCGAATGACGATTTTCCGACCCGGGAGAAGATCACCGTTGGATAATGCTGTTCTCGTATCCGAGGCCAACGAACTGCTCGGTTTTCGAGAACGGGTATAGATATGACGGGGTTAACACCGCGGCACAGCGGCGTAACAAGCGGACCGGTAGCTTAGGCGATATCATCTGATCGATGTTATCTTCGCGCATGAAAGCAGCGAGCGAAACCAACGACGGCGAAGAAGCGACCGGTCCACCGGTGGTGATCGCCGACTAATTACGCGATTAAAATTCAACTGTGCCGAGCGGAAAGCCGGAGCAACTTTGATAAGGACAAGCGCGTGTGTGCTTCGTCAATCAATTAGAAAGAAAGAAGGAAAGGGGAGAGAGACGTTTTCTTTATTCTTTCACTTTTTCCTCTCGCCTCGCTGTCCTCCCAAAAAAAAGTCGTAAAATCGGAGTCGAATCGTCGGTCTTAATGCAGACCGATAAATTAGATGCGGTCAACTGCAATGGCTCGACGGAAGTATTTAATTATTCGATTAGACGCGACGGCAAGGCGCTGAACGACTGAGGGATAGGGGTGAAGGATCTATGTTATGTAAGTATGNGAATAATAATTAAACGATGCGAGAGTCCATTTTCGCAGGTTAATGAGTAACTCTATATCGAATTCCTAAACGTTTCCTGATCTTCGATGTTACGAATAAATTTTCGTGGACGGCGACACTTATTAACTTCGAAGGAAAGCGAAGAATCGATCTCGGGCGCTGATAAAACGTCCGAATGACGATTTTCCGACCCGGGAGAAGATCACCGTTGGATAATGCTGTTCTCGTATCCGAGGCCAACGAACTGCTCGGTTTTCGAGAACGGGTATAGATATGACGGGGTTAACACCGCGGCACAGCGGCGTAACAAGCGGACCGGTAGCTTAGGCGATATCATCTGATCGATGTTATCTTCGCGCATGAAAGCAGCGAGCGAAACCAACGACGGCGAAGAAGCGACCGGTCCACCGGTGGTGATCGCCGACTAATTACGCGATTAAAATTCAACTGTGCCGAGCGGAAAGCCGGAGCAACTTTGATAAGGACAAGCGCGTGTGTGCTTCGTCAATCAATTAGAAAGAAAGAAGGAAAGGGGAGAGAGACGTTTTCTTTATTCTTTCACTTTTTCCTCTCGCCTCGCTGTCCTCCCAAAAAAAAGTCGTAAAATCGGAGTCGAATCGTCGGTCTTAATGCAGACCGATAAATTAGATGCGGTCAACTGCAATGGCTCGACGGAAGTATTTAATTATTCGATTAGACGCGACGGCAAGGCGCTGAACGACTGAGGGATAGGGGTGAAGGATCTATGTTATGTAAGTATGCGTCGAGACGAAACAGCTTGGGTTACGCATGCTGGTCGTAAAAGGAGAAATTGTATCAGTCCCCGAATCGGCAATTAGTATCTTTAAATTGGCGCTAAATGGGTAATCGACACCCACATCTAAATCGAGCCCCCATCCTTCCTTTCACTTTCGCCTTGTAAAAAACTCCGAAAGATCNGTTACGCATGCTGGTCGTAAAAGGAGAAATTGTATCAGTCCCCGAATCGGCAATTAGTATCTTTAAATTGCCGCTAAATGGTTAATCGACACCCACATCTAAATCCAGCCCCCATCCTTCCTTTCACTTTCGCCTTGTAAAAAACTCCGAAAGATCTTAAAGAACGACGCGTAAGCGATTCGGAAGTTGAAGAGAACGAGCCTCGAAGATGAGGTAGTACAACAATAAGAAATTAACGAAATCTAGAGCGAAGAAGAAGCTGCGAAGGCGAAGAACAAGAGAAGGAAGGGCAGAGAGAAGAGGAGGAGGAGGAGGATTCGAGGAGCGGACGGGCCACCAGACGAAAAAATTCGGAATATTTATGCCCGGTATTATTAGCGTACCACGGCGATATCTCGGTGGGCATCGCTAATTAGGCCGCGCGAACGGGCCTTTCGGCAAACAGTGCTGGCTACTGTCTTTTTAAAGGGTTTCTCCTCTCCGGAGCGAGCGTAATCAAGATGGTGGCGCCATCCAGGCCGCCCGGGGCGGCTCGATTCCGAAACTAATTGCCACGGCTAATTTATTCCCGCGACATGTACGTGTACTTACGTATGCCCGTACGCACAGAGACGCCATTCTCGGCTGGCTACCGCGTAATCGTCGCGACGTAATCGAGAATGGTAACGCCGGCCGGGGGGATGTGCCTGGGTAGGAAACCGTGTTCACCTCGCGAGATTGCCATCGACGCTCCATATCCTAGATCACGGTGAATATAATCGTAGTGTCTCTTTTCATTTATTCTTTCGAGATAGTTGTGTTCGAATAAATTATTGCGCTTCAAAATTTGTTGACCAACTCGATAGAACTTTCTATCGAGAAGCTTTAATATTTAATCAAACAACGTAAATATTTAAGTTTATTTCGCAGTAATAATACTATTTTTGGTAATAATACTAATAATAATAATAGTAATAATACTAGTAATTGATTTAAATTTCACATAATTACGTATGAAGTTGAAGATTACTGTTAATTTTAGATGCTCTGTTAGAGAGTATCCCTGTAACTATTTTCTTCGAAATGAAGGTCTGATTTTGAAAGAGTCGGATCTCTCCGGGAGGATTGGAAACAGTGAAGACGATTTCGTGAAATATGACTCACGTCACATCCGTGGAGTGGGAGAATGGTGTGAATTGGTAGGATCGCGGTTGATTAGTTAACCGATGATTGCCGAACTTGTTAAAGGAGGTCGAAGAAAGTTCCTCGAGCTTCAGATTGCTCAAACAAATTTCCTATCGGTTGAATAGCTTTAATTTACTGGCACGGCACGGCTCAACACCTCAATAACGAATTTCAGATCCTCCAGCGGAATTGATCGGCGCCGATATTTTCTAACGATATCCCGTGCCCAAGAAGACGACTAACAACTACCGTATTTGATATATTTTTTTATTTCAACGACGTTCGGTTGCGGAATCGAAGAAGCCCGTTGTCATTGCGATCATAAATTGTGAGATATTAGGAATACAGATATGAGTCACGGACGATCGAATAAATTAGTTCAATTTATCCGACCGCTGAGAATCTTCGCGGCTTTCGTTTAATTGCCGTTGGTAATTTATTCCAACTTTCTAACCGCTCACGGATAGATCGAAAAGGTATCGGCAGGCCGCAGCTTTTCAATTAACCGTTTCCCCCGCAATTCTTCCATGTTGATCGATGTTGAATGACGATGTATCTACGCGAACGTAGAGCATCGGTTTTCATTAGTTAAGACTCGATTAGAAACAGTCGTCGTTTGCTCGACGCGAGATTTATGCGATCGCTCCGTAAGTATCGAACGATCCGTGAAAGATTGGTTATCGATTTTAGATTGGGAATTGACTAGGAAACTAACACAGGCATTTATACTACGTATACTGTGGTTTTATTAAATAAACTTTGCTATTCTCTGCGGCGTTGGTTTTACATTTATACAAAAGTTGGAAAATATCCATCGGAGGATAAATTATTGTTCGTTATCGTATTTACAGGACTACGCGAAGTATTCGGTGTCGATTATTATTTACACTCTATGTACAAATCACGTTACCGGTGAGAACGTGTACGAAATTGGCACAGATACACCAGCTCCCGTGATCGAGGCTGTTGTCCTTTTGGCTTCCCCTCATCTCTCATTTTTACGCCTAACTGATCTTNTTCGATTAGAAACAGTCGTCGTTTACTCGACGCGAGATTTATGCGATCGCTCCGTAAGTATCGAACGATCCGTGAAAGATTGGTTATCGATATTAGATTGGGAATTGACTAGGAAACTAACACAGGCATTTATACTACGTATACTGTGGTTTTATTAAATAAACTTTGCTATTCTCTGCGGCGTTGGTTTTACATTTATACAAAAGTTGGAAAATATCCATCGGAGGATAAATTATTGTTCGTTATCGTATTTACAGGACTACGCGAAGTATTCGGTGTCGATTATTATTTACACTCTATGTACAAATCACGTTACCGGTGAGAACGTGTACGAAATTGGCACAGATACACCAGCTCCCGTGATCGAGGCTGTTGTCCTTTTGGCTTCCCCTCATCTCTCATTTTTACGCCTAACTGATCTTCTTCGTTTCATTTCAATTACGAGTTCCACTTCGGGTACATCCTTCGTAGATGCGATTACAATCCGAACTCTGACAATTCTTTATGCAATATACGTCCACCTGATAATCTCATTCTCATTAGATTTACTATTACACCATTTCTTCATTTCTCTCTTATTCCGAGTGAAAAATTTCATATTTTCCTTTCGATATACAAATTTCCCGAAACTCGGTGAACCAAGCCGTCCTTCAGCTCGATTTCGTATAAAGAGTGAGCGTTCGATACAAAACGAGTAGTTTTGGTATCTTCCAGTCGGTTTCATTCCCTGGATGGGTGCTGGGCGATCGGGTGATGCGGCGTCAGACCTGGGTGAGACAGCATCCCGACGGGATAGAGATTTGCCGGTGCCAAGAGTCCCGGATGGGAACTGTACAACGCTGCTGAATGTTGCCTGACCGCCGACATCCGCAATTTCTCGATTTCTGCTTCTTGCATTCGTTTTGCTTTTGCGCGACGATTTTGAAACCAGATTTTCACCTGCAACAATGAATTCAGTTTCGTTATAGGCTTGGCTGGCCACCTTTAACGGGCCGGCAGTTCTGTTGCGGTTTCAATTTGGTCGAACGATTCGCAAAACGATCAGCAGCTTGAACTACATTACAAAATAAATATGTCTAAAGCACTTCAATTCTATTAAAAAAAAAAAAGAAGACGAGTACAACTAACGATATAAGTGAACTAATTTGTAATTAGTTTGTGAAGAAACTCGAACTCGCGCGGCGCGAATCATCTAAATTTCGTGTGCAAACATCTAACGCCGTGTTTGCATTCTCGAAACGGGAGGGAAGATAATTATACGCGGAAACTTATTCCTATTGTCTCTTGGGATACGGGAGCCCATTCGGAAGTCTGTGTTAAGTGACTCTATTTGTCGAGGGGGCTATAGGTTTCCGCGGCAAACGAGTGTGGCGAACGAATCGCCTTGTTGACAGACGCGAGAGACTAAAACCGCGTTTCGAAGTTAGTAGCGGGCCGGCGGCGGCGGCGCTGCGACCCGGGGATAATTGGTCGGTCATCGTGCGTTTCGAGCAATTTGTAGTCTATTAATAAAGATTCCCGTGTTGTTCACCGGCCTCCGGAATACTACGCGCTAATTACCCCGCATCTGGCAGCGAGATCTGTTCAGTAACTGATTCTCATGATCAACCGCTTCGCGTTCTACCCAGCCGAAGAAACATTTGTCTTTCGACTTTATTATAATAATGTCCGAATTAATTTCTTTCTTAAATTTACAAGATTCCTGTATAATTTGTATATTTTACGTTAGTCCCTTGCCGTACTTTAAAGAGATTGACTCGCGATCATAATTTTGTACCAAACATGAATATAATGAGACAAGCGAAGATGAGTATCGCGAGTCATCCTTGTGGTCATAATCTCATGTTCAACGAGAACGTGCGAAGTTTATTATAAGTATAAAAAACGGAGGGAAGCGATCTAAGAATGCACAAGACCCGAAATTTCAAATGGTACGGGAAGAGATCAACGTGATTCAGAGGACACCCGAGTCGAAAATTTAACTATAATTTGAATCTTCTAAACCTAAATGTACCCCAGTTTAGGTCTACTAGATCTAAAAAGTAGAACTAGCAGAGTTATCTCAGAACTTAATATTTGATATAACTCTAATCAGAACCTATAAGTCGCTAAAAAAATCTCAAATTATATTTTAGGCCTTAAGAACCTTCAGTTCGTTCACGAAAGTAGTTAGAATTTAGTTGTCCAAGCAAGCGATGGGAACCTAAAGGTCTATTTAAGGGTTTATAAGATTTTTTTTAGGATCCTCTGAAATATTTACTGTGTTATATAAAATTATTTTACAAACTATGCGCATTTGAATCTGATATGCATCTGAAATGAATTATTCTGTTTATTCTTATACTTCCTATTATAAATTTTAAAAAAGGCTTTCAAACAATCTAATTTATACAATAGAATTTTTTTTTTTATACAGCAACAAAGCGAAAATTTGTGTTATTTGTTTAGAAAAATAATAATAATTTCGCCCTAAATTGGGTGAACGTAAAAAAGACTCTTGATCTATAATATGAGCCAAAAATACGTAGGTATCATGGGGTCCTTTCAGTGCACATGTCCTCAAGTGTTGCCAGCCAATGGACTTTCGAGGACAATGTTAGGTTTCATAAATACTAGTATAAACCTACAGGATCTTTTCCTAAACTCTTGAAGTAGGACTTGAGGAACTAAATTATATTTTATAAACTTTAGTTTAGATCTATATCCTTTATAAGCGGACATAACGACTAGATATAGGTTCAAATTAGAGTTAAATTTACTCTTATATTCGTATGCTCAAGATATGATTTCGACCTTCATATCCTTCTATGGGATAAATAGGTTCAAAACCGTAATTATTTTTTCGACTCGGGTNAAAGCGAAAGTTTGTGTTATTTGTTTAGAAAAATTGTTAAAGAAAAATAATAATAATTTCGCCCTAAATTGGGTGAGCGTAAAAGAGACTCTTGATCTATAATATGAGCCAAAAAAACGTAGGTATCATGGGGTCCTTTCAGTGCACATGNAATAATAATTTCGCCCTAAATTGGGTGAACGTAAAAAAGACTCTTGATCTATAATATGAGCCAAA
This sequence comes from Ceratina japonica, assembly GCA_019453355.1. NCBI lineage: Eukaryota > Metazoa > Arthropoda > Insecta > Hymenoptera > Apidae > Ceratina > Ceratina japonica. The sequence goes on from SMSR01014376.1 coordinate 64,796, forward strand.
AATACGTAGGTATCATGGGGTCCTTTCAGTGCACATGTCCTCAAGTGTTGCCAGCCAATGGACTTTCGAGGACAATGTTAGGTTTCATAAATACTAGTATAAACCTACAGGATCTTTTCCTAAACTCTTGAAGTAGGACTTGAGGAACTAAATTATATTTTATAAACTTTAGTTTAGATCTATATCCTTTATAAGCGGACATAACGACTAGATATAGGTTCAAATTAGAGTTAAATTTACTCTTATATTCGTATGCTCAAGATATGATTTCGACCTTCATATCCTTCTATGGGATAAATAGGTTCAAAACCGTAATTATTTTTTCGACTCGGGTTGGTAAATAAGTCTACCGGTTTCTCGTTCTACAATTTATGAATGAGCATAAGGAAAAAGAAATCTCACCTGAGTCTCGGTGAGATGAAGGGAGGACGAGAACTCGGCCCTCTCCGCGACGCTGAGGTATTGCCTTTCGGTGAACTTCTTCTCGAGCGCCAGTAATTGTTGCGTGGTGAAAGGAGTCCTGGGCTTCCGGTTCGGCTTGTGTTTCCTCAGGTTGCACTTGATCTTGGCCGGTTCGCCGTTCTCTGCAACCGAAAGCAACCGAGTGTTCCGGCTCGAGGATCATCCATCGTCTCATCGTCTCGTGGCCGCCCGTCATTCATCGTCGCTCGCGCGGCGAGCAGGAGCGACGGGGGGAGAAAACGCGTCTCGCGCGGGTTAGAAGCTGACCGCAAGCGTCCTGTTCTTGTTGCCGAGAGGCCAGGATTCAGGAAGCGGACCGCGGTTTTACGAAGACGGACGCGTACTTTTTAAGGGGCCAATTCATAATCTGGCTGGTCGCGGAACGGGCGCCGCGCCGCAAACTGGCCTCATTACCTTTTTGCACCGCGACCGCAATATCCCGGCCGCGAATCGCTCCTACGTCGCTTGTATTCATTAGCGACGTATAGGTATATCGTGCTCCCGGAGAAAGGTGCGCTCGATAATGGGTCTATGGAGTATGATTCTCTCAGAGGTTTCGATACCATCGTGATCACGGCAATTTTTGCCGCGGGAATTTGTTGCGATCGACGTGGATACGTGATTTTTTTGGGGCATCTCCGGTACGCGGTTTTACTCCCGATCGATTACTGGGTTTTGTGTATTTTAGTTGCTGGCTGACAATAAATAGGGCTGTACGCTCGATTATTGACTCGTCCGGAGTAATAAGCGGTTTGCAGGTTTTGCGCGCTGGTCAAGCGGCAGGTTATGTTATTAAATTACTACAACCTCGAGTGGAACATTGTAGTAGCAACATCCATTATCCTATTCTAAAAAGCCCAGTAACTTCCCCAGGTGCAAAGACGATTAAGGTCTGAATTATTATTTAAGGCTCCGTCCGAAAATCCAGGACCGGGCCTTCGGAATTAATTGGTTGTTGGAATCGAGTATGACAAACGAAAACAATCGAACTCGATGAAACATGATGCCAGAACTGGAAGACGGAGGCAGAGAGAAAGGTATAGGGAACTCGTGTCAAGATATATCGGTTATATTCCCCGAGATTTGTCTCGAGACAATTGACAGATTTGTAGAGTCGGAGGTGAACGGCTCTGGAAACGAGCGATCCTCGGGAACGGACGGCGTCGAGACAAAAGGCTAGGGGATTCTGAATTTCAAATTTTCCAAGACCCGACCCCTCCTCCTTCCAACCCCCGCGGGCATGAAATCGCGTTCTTCCTGCTTCAGGATTCGCGAACAAGGCTTTTGCGATTCCGAGACGGTTACCGTGACAAGGAAGACTTGTCCTTTGTGCCACTGATTCCTCTCTCCCTCCGTTGCTCCTTCTTTCGTTCTCTCTCGCTACGATTCTCTCCAAAGGGTTCCAATTAGTCTCGGTATTCGAGGATCCGTCCCCGAAAACTCCCCGGCCTGATTTTAATCCTTGCACCCGGGAAACGATCAAGAATGCGCATTCGAAATAATTAGCTGATCTCGTGATACGACGAAAACGATCCGCGGAGGCGGACCCCTGTTAGAGATCCTTCGCCGGCTGTTGCATAACTGCCGATCCCTCCTCACAGTCGAGGAAATTGTAATGCTATGCAAACTCGTATAAATAATTTAGTCAAGCGTATCGCCAGCGTGATCTCCAATGTCATATAATAATTCTTGTTAATTAAACATGAACGTAGATTATATCCAGTTTCTCAATTAGAGAAGACGATTCACTCCATAATATCGGTTAACAGAAAAGGACTACCGCATGGGAATGCGAATCAAATGGGAATTGACTGCCGCGATAAAACGAGAACGGTGCCCTTTCGACGGATGCAAATTACTAAAATAATTAACCGATCCCGCTTAGATAATCTAACAACGGGGGCCGAGGCAAAAAGGTGAAATCCCGGTATTTGTTGCGTTGCGCAACCTTTTCATGGACCACGAATTCTACGCGATCTTATTAACCCTGTCCGATCGATAAACGAGCACAAAGCGTGATCGTACAACGAAAACGAAATGCCGCTCCTCGATATCGGGTATATTTATCTTCATTATCCAAATGAATTGCCGGCTCCGATGAAAAGGCAATTAACTCCGACGAGTTGGCGTGCGCGGAATTGCTTCTAATTTATTCGTATCAATTCTCTCGGTAAAAGCTGACGGAAACAAATCGTGCGAGGGGTTAAGTGTGTTTGTATAGCGGTTAGTATGCCGGCACCGGAGATAACTCTGCAACCCCTGTTTTCAATCCCTACCCAAGGCGAAGCAAAGTTTGAAGGGCTAGGCAATCTGCGTGAGGTACCTTATACGAGAGGCCATATTTCAAAATTACACCGCTTTCCCCAAAGGGCCTCGATTACCGTCGATTCTATTTCGCCGGCGAATCACTCTAAGCGCACCCACTATAACCCATAAATTGATACAATGATCAAAAGTCAACAGCGCTGCCAGGTTCTAAAATTATTCCCAGAAACACGCGGTAATTTATTTGGCAGTCAAATTAGTTATCTAATCTCGTGAAACGTTCACAGTAGAAACAGATGTTTCGGAGAACGCACAGAATAATTTTCTTGTAAGTAGTGATAGGATTTTACATACGAGACGGAATTTTTGCGAAGACGTTTGAAGCAGCTTCTAAATTGGCGAACAACCGATGCAAGCAATATATTTTTTTTTTTTTCCATTCATCGGCAGTTTCAACACCTTCTCCGCAATAATCGCCTATTGTCCATCGTCCGGATTCCACGAGACAAGAAACGAGCCACTGTTCCCTCGCCTCAGACTGGCGGCGCTCCGGCGCAGCGAGAAAACTTTGATTGCCTCTTTAACGAGAGAGCCCCTGCGCAATTATCAAGCCGCGACCTCAATAATTAGTGTTAACGATGATTCAATCGGGACGAGTCATCCGCGCGCCGCGCCGCCGCAACGTCCCGAGAACCGCATTCCTTTTGCGGTGATTTTAGGTGACTGACTGACTGCCTATCTCTTTCCCTCTGTTCTCTCCGTCGTCAATACCGTCGCCGCAACGACAGGCATCATATCTCAATTGGTCAATTACGCTGCCTTCAAATCATTTACCTCTCAACGTCTCAATGACTAGAGAAATTCCGAATTCTATGAGATGTAGGAATTTTCAAAACTCACGACGTCACAAATCGTCCTCAGATCCTCGGATCGTTCGCCTCTAAATCCAGAGAACAATTCTGCAACTGCCTATACTTGAAACACAATGCGACCACATTGTCCGCGGAAATGCCTTCTCAATCACTCTCAAATTTCGGGCGCGCGCGTGAAAATAGAAGAAGAGCGAAAGGGGGGAAAGGATCGGCGAACGATGAAGAAACGAAGAGCGAGCCGACTTCCGTTCCTAATTTTATCCCGCGCGGACAACAACGGCGCGAAGCGAGTAGAAGCGAGGAATCCGTCGGCTCCATTGAACGAAACCACGATCGCATTCACGAACCCCGCGGACCTTCTCTGCTCTTAACTATGTTACAATCGGGCCTTGTCTTGAACCACGAAAAGAATCCAACGAGGAGAGTCGATTGGCGGCCGGCCAGCGCGGCTCAAAGACGCGCCTCGCGCGCGATTGTCGTCGGACCGCACGGTTGACGAGCGATCGCGCTCTCTTTAAAACGGCGTAATTAAAACAGCGAGAGCGCGCGGCGATAACAGCCGAACTCTCCTCTAATTGCTCCTTTCACCATGCCGCACTATACAATTGATCAAGTGTCTCGCATACCAAAATAGAGGAATATCTGTCTCTTGCTTGTACGGCAGCACGCGTAGTCAAGTACACCGATTCATATTGCATATCTCATTAGGTTATAACCATGAAGAATGAAATAGTATTTCACGTTGCGTTGCACTAATTTAGTACAAGTAAAACCTGTACAAAATTCAAATTAATCAACTATAAGTCTGTAATACAGCTTTCCAACCATAATACATGATTCCATTTTAATTCCCGAATTATTGTTGTCATTAATAACAATTACAAACTTGCAGTTTGGTTATCTACATTAAGTGGTAAACGTCGATGGTATATTGGTCAGTGTTATGAGAACTCAAAAGGTCCTTTGGAAAAGGAGTACCGTCGGTTTAAGATCGAGATAGAAATTCTTTTGTGCAAAGAGAACCGTTATTTTATTTAGACAGAGTAATAGCGATGTTGTATTCGCGAAGTTTGATTCTCGAATGAGTAAGTAAAATAAGCGAACGTCGAATGTCAGCGGATGACAGTTATGTTTGAGAACGACCACGACCGAGAACACATGAATATACAAATAAAAAAATTCTCAACTATCAGAATTTACATGGATACAATTTTAAATGTATGATTTTAAAAATATGAAATCGATTGCCAAAACAGTTAGAGAATAAATAAAGGTTACTAATGCTCACCGTTTAGAGGCGCGTGATGAGAGAAATGCGGTGGGAAGAAAGTGGCTGTGGCTGCCGCGGCGGCTGCGGCCGCGGCCGCGGCTGCACCCTGATGACCTCCGCCCCAAACCGCGGGATGCAAACCCGCCGTGATACCAGATATGCTCCCCAAACTAGAAAAGCCACCGATGTAGGCAGGGGNTGCTTGTACGGCAGCACGCGTAGTCAAGTACACCGATTCATATTGCATATCTCATTAGGTTATAACCATGAAGAATGAAATAGTATTTCACGTTGCGTTGCACTAATTTAGTACAAGTAAAACCTGTACAAAATTCAAATTAATCAACTATAAGTCTGTAATACAGCTTTCCAACCATAATGCATGATTCCATTTTAATTCCCGAATTATTGTTGTCATTAATAACAATTACAAACTTGCAGTTTGGTTATCTACATTAAGTGTTAAACGTCGATGGTATATTGGTCAGTGTTATGAGAACTCAAAAGGTCCTTTGGAAAAGGAGTACCGTCGGTTTAAGATCGAGATAGAAATTCTTTTGTGCAAAGAGAACCGTTATTTTATTTAGACAGAGTAATAGCGATGTTGTATTCGCGAAGTTTGATTCTCGAATGAGTAAGTAAAATAAGCGAACGTCGAATGTCAGCGGATGACAGTTATGTTTGAGAACGACCACGACCGAGAACACATGAATATACAAATAAAAAAATTCTCAACTATCAGAATTTACATGGATACAATTTTAAATGTATGATTTTAAAAATATGAAATCGATTGCCAAAACAGTTAGAGAATAAATAAAGGTTACTAATGCTCACCGTTTAGAGGCGCGTGATGAGAGAAATGCGGTGGGAAGAAAGTGGCTGTGGCTGCCGCGGCGGCTGCGGCCGCGGCCGCGGCTGCACCCTGATGACCTCCGCCCCAAACCGCGGGATGCAAACCCGCCGTGATACCAGATATGCTCCCCAAACTAGAAAAGCCACCGATGTAGGCAGGGGTGGGTCTAACCGGTGTGGGACTCATTCCCTGATGGAGGTCTTCTACATCGACCAAACTGTTCTCGTCCTCTTCCTCTATGTCCTCCGGTTCCGAGCACCTAGATCTCGCTTCGTGCGAGCTACTTCTAGGAGACTGAGACCCGAATTCCATATGACTCGCCGTGGAAGCTTTCGGAGACGTGGAACGTCCTACTTCCGACGCGGGCCCTGTGTCCGTAGGGGTCCGAACCACGAAATCGTGAATTCTACGTCGTTTCGGAGATTCGACCCTGTCTAACTCGCTTTCCGAGAACCTGGACAGCGCTCTGTTGTCCAAGGACGTTCTAGGAGAGTTGCACGTGTAGGAGGTCGGCCTGTGTTCTTGAATATTGGCCGATACCGCCAGATACCTTGATCTGTAGTCGTCCGAGTATTTCTGCAACACGTTCGATGCGATCGGTACTTGCTCGTGTCTCACTGGAGAATAGGACGCGACCGGCGACGATCTGGGTGACACCGACGAGGTTTCTTGTCGAGAAGAATCCGACTTTTTCGTGTCGGCCAACAGTGCCGCGACGGAGAAGCTTAATCGATGCGCAGGTTTCGAAGTCGCCTGCGGCGCTTGAGCTTCGTTCGAACCTGGACTGCTCGATGGAGGCGTCACCGGGGATGTCATCCTTAGTACTGTCATTCTTACACTCTAATCGGGACTTCTGCAGATCTATACGTCCCAACGATTGAACGCGAAATTTCTTCAGTCTCCTATGCGTATTTTCATACCTTTAATACTACGTGAAAATATATTTCCTAATTCTGTATTAATCAGTTTGTATCAATTTGACGAAACACTTCGTACTCTCTTCAGTCTTCAGTTCTGTTAATACTTGAGCAAAATAATCGTTTCACTAGCGAGATCGCCCGTCTCGATTCCATAGATCAATGCTCTTCGTCACTTCGAACCCGTTCCAATAAAGGATCCTCTTCGACGTTCTTATATTTCGAATACTCCAACTCTCACTGATACAATCGTCTCTTTCACAATCTCGTCACAACCTCTCGAGTGCACTCTTGAATCCAACGAACGACGTCGGCGATCTTCTGCGAAGTCACCGAAGAGAACGGCGACGCTCGTGACACGCTTGGCAGATGGGCCGATGATCCGGTGATCGACGGATCGATGGATCTCTTCTTGACCTGGTGTGATAGCTGGCAGCCTCTACTCGACTCGAGCTCTCCGTGTGGACTGACTTTGACCATCGTCGGCCGTGGCGGCGCTCGGGACTTTTTCGTTTTGCGGGCGGAGGCGCCCCGACGCGACCGAGTGGGGGCCCGCCCGTTGCTTGAAAAGAGACGGAATTTGGATAGTGGGAGGGTGAAAACGCGAGAAAGGGGGAATCCAAAAGTGGGCGAGGCCTTCCCGACGCAGAAGGGGCATTACTCGACAGCGCTCCGCCCTTCGGGTGGCCGGGTTTCCTCTCCGCAGCTGGGAAGCGCGACCGATTTTTCCCGAGCCTGGGATGAGTTTCTCCCGTGAACAAACACATAAGGGGAGGCAGAAATTATTCCCGAGTATGAAGGTGAGTACACATGGTGGGGATGCGCTGCACGAGGAGAGAGAGAGAGAGAGGGGAGATATTATCGTGCGATAACTGTGCCGCTCTACCGTAGGAGACGGTATAATGAGCGTAATTGACCAATTAGAGCCGGTGATTAAGAGTGGAAAAATGCAGAGCTCGAGCCGCGACTCGCGTCGATCATCGCATCGTTACCGATCCCGACCAATGTTTCGGAATCCTCAAAGTCTGTTCTTCTAACGGCCGTAATTTATTCGGAGAACTCATCTTAATAAAATGTATAACGAGTACACTTGTGCCAAGAACATCAAACGTCGTAGATATTATCTCGATTCCGCTGTAACGAGGAAAAACCGGTGACGTAGTTACATAAATAAACGAAGGAATTTATAAAGGAGCCGAAGCAACGACGGAAATAGCGAAAGGAACGGAAAAAGAATGGGCGGCTTTAGCGTGCGGCCCTTTCCCTCGTGGATTTCGTCAGGCTCGCGCAGCCAGGTAGGTAATATCGATTCGCAGTCGAAGCCCCGTGTCCCCATCCCCGAGCGTCGTTCATCCCTCCGGATCGAGCCGAGTCGAGATTTTCGGGGTGTCCGTTCGCTGCTCGTTTGTTCCGACGCCCGCTGAGATCCCATCTTCGCATCCGTCCGTCATATTTACGGTGGCTACCAACAACCACTGCTACCCCCTTTTGCGATAAGCAAAAACAAATGCCTGCCGATAGGTAGCGGCGATAAGGCTCGCTGCCGAATAAAACCTCATAGAGATGATGCACCTCGCTGTCGCTTCCATTCGCGCTGCAGAATTGGCCGAAGCCGTAAATTTAATCGTGTTAACTTCCGCCAGGCCGTCTCGCGCTTCCTAGCTACTACTTCGTTCGCCAAAGCGAAAGAGATCGATATATCTCCAAGGATCGATCTCGCGTTATCTTCAAGAGAGAAATGTAAGTAAGCGTATAAATAAGCTATGAAGTGATAAGTAGCGCAAAATGTTTGCTAACATTTCCTTTCTTAACGTTGAACAAGGTGTCTTGGTAAATTGACACCGTCTGTGGTCGAACGGTCAGATCACTCTTAATTAAACTAGCCCGGTTGTTCTTTCAACCTAGATTGCGTCAAAACGTGATTCGATTTAATTCAAAGCGGACTCATTATGTCTAAGTAGATTAAACCCACAGTAGATTAAGTTGTGGTCAGGCCGTAACCCAGAGAGACCTCTTTGGTCTATTTCGATTCAGTTAGCTCCAATTATCTTTCACCAACATTCAATCTGAATTAATTATCGCTGAACCCAACGTACTTCAATAACTAAGCAATTTACAAACATTTAGTTGGTAAATTCATTCCGAGTGTGATGCGCTTTCCTTTCTCGGCGCTGCGTTGCGTTCCATTTCATGATTTTCGATCCACAATGAAAAAATACGGGAACGATGCTAGAAATCGTCGCGAAACTCTTTCCATGTACGTCGGGACGCGATCAATGAGACTCGACGTCGATTAATTGTCTGGGGGCAATCGAAAGAGCCCCGAGCCGATCGAGGGTGTCGATACGGCGGAATAAAAGCTCATAGACGGTCTCGACCGCTCGCGGAAATCGCTCGCGAGCGATAAATTTGCTCGCCTCGCGAGCTTCCCTCCGAGCCGACGTCTCCGCTCGCGTTTCCTTTGTCGGTGTCGACGTTGCGACGACTGGATATTTATGGTCCTCGAAACTGCAGATTAAAACAGGTAATTGTACATAGTTTCACGCGGACAGATCGACTCGGGGCGAGCTTTTACGCGCGCGTTATCGTCCCTGTTATAGCTTATTGAATTCGCGAACGCCTCGTCCGCTTCTATATTTGGAGCTGTTCCGCGAGAGTGTACGCACCGATTTCAATCTACTGTGCATCGAGAAAATTGTACGGTTATTTAAATTTTATAATGCGTTCCAGAAGAATCCATCCTGAGGGAGAATGATTTTACAGATTGTAAATAAAGCGATTTAACAAACCGATAAAACTTGTTCACCGTTTATATTTATAGCGTTAACATTATATTTTGATTATACATACATGTACGTATCGCGAACTGTGACGGGTTATAATTATGAAATATGAAGCATTATTTACTCTTATTAAATTACTATTAATTAAATTAAATTATGGGCGTGTAAAGCCCACTGGTGCATCGTGACAGAACATTAAATATAAAACTAAGATAACATGTATGAAATGTAATAATGAATAATGATAATGACCGAGATATAATACAATTGTAAGTGGACGCAGTCGATAAAAAATAATCCATATAAATAGTGATATAGTTTCGTCATCTTATTGTATAAGAGTCTTGGAGGTTATGAATTTAATNCGTAATAATGAATAATGATAATGACCGAGATATAATACAATTGTAAGTGGACGCAGTCGATAAAAAATAATCCATATAAATAGTCATAGTTTCGTCATCTTATTGTATAAGAGTCTTGGAGGTTATGAATTTAATTCGTTTCGATATCGTTATCTAGATATGACGAAAACAAGTTGGAAACAGTTCGTTGAACAGTAAATTAGTTTTTATGACATGTCGATGGGAACGGGAAATGCCAGAAACTGAAAATAACGTGAACCGAGGATTGTACATTCACTGACGAGATATTTCGCCAAACCTCTGCAGTTTCAGCGAAACAATTTCTAACGTATACCGCCCGCACCTATCGATTTGCTAATCGTTTCTATAAATGAACCGACGATTCTATCGTTCTGTTGGCAGTAATCAAGTCACGGACTCGTTCGCTGGAAACGACGAGTGTTTTCTATTAGAGACCGCGTTTCGCGCTAAGCGAGAGTGTTATTAAAGATCGGCTTCTCAATAATTAAGGGTGAACACGAGCGAGAGATCGGTACGATGGCAGTCAGCGCGTAAGGAAGGAGGGATAGGCCAATTTGGATGGTTACCAAGGCAAACGATACGTTAAATAGATAGGACGGACGAACGGTGGGGTAGCCGACATAATGAGGACCACCCGCTAGCCTCGGTACACGTATTATACACGGTGTGTCTGCCAGTTTCGCAACAAGTTTTCCTAGAACCGTTTCAGGAAACACGACTCGTCAAATCACTTCTGCGATCGTTGCATTACACCTGTTTTTTCTAACAGAATGATCAAAAACTTACTGTAGACTCTCATTCACTTTACAGTCAATTTTCTACATCGATTTCGCTAGATTGAATTATACGTACGCGTGCATTATCGTATGCATGTATTTTTTTAACATATGGACGGACTTACAGGATAATTATATCGTGATATGAAAACACATTAAATTGAGACGATGTATTTAAAAGTTGGACATGATTTGTCGAATAAACGCGATTAGGACACCCTGTACGTGCGAAGGACAAAGTGGCGCAGCATGCCCGTTAATTATTAGCACGCCGCTATATTGAGCATGAAAACACTATTTCTTTCGTCCGGAGGAGAGATTCGAGTCAAATTGGCGTTAAAATTGCAATCACGGTGGTCCGTCTCCAACTGTTTCCCCCTTTCCCTTCACCGTTCCACGCTTCCTCGCCGTTCACGGAATTAGATCGTCTATTCTCAGAGAATCTTCCACAGGCCGGTCGTGTCTAATAGCCGTTTAGAGGGATAATTTCTTCCCCGTGAAAAAGGAAGAGCGCAGTCTCGCGAAACGCTTGTGATTGATTTGCCCTCGCGAGCGTCCGCTTCCCCGTTCCGACGACTCTTATTAGGACAGACGTGGAAAAATTTATCTCTTTCCCTTATTACTCATTTTATATTCCAAGATGCGTGCATTTAAAAAATGTATATTTTTTGTAGTTTGTAAAAATAATGAGAATCGATTTTGACTGAAGAATATTATCTTCGTCTTTGATTTATCAATAGGCTTATTCTTATTGGTCTCGTACTAATGGAATGATAAATGAATAAAGAAAACCTTCGACTTCCTTTTATCCATTCATAACGTCGAGCTTTCTGTACCGTCACTCATTGTTCTCTGTACAAGTTGATGAAGCAGTCTCGATACCGAAATCGCTTGCGTAATCTTCCAAATATTTACTCAATCAATTAGCTCGTGCGAAAGAAATACAGATGTCTCGTTCCCAGTGCTGTCGCTATATTTTCAAGATCGCTTCGTTAATCAGATTAAAAATATACTTGCAAGAGAAAAGAACCCAGTATAAGAAGAGCAAGACAAACTAAATAATAAATAAATTGAATATCAATACCGAGCATCCTCAAACCACGAACCGTTTAGCTCTTTTAATTTCGAAACACCCTTCAACGATGCATTAAAAATCGAGGTCGAGGAGGGATAATAATATACTTTGACGTAGGGTACCGAGAAATACAGGTTTGTCCCTGGCCAGGGGACTATCGCGGATTGAAATCCACCAGTTGGATAGGGAAGAGAAAATCGATATTTATAATTGGACAAAATAATTGGAACGAGCGAACGAATGGAAGATCGTAATCTCCGGGTCCCCCTTTTGTATTAGCGAACCTGCGCGTTCCTCTCCTCCATCCGTCGATTTGACTCCCACCGCGCTGCCTCTCGATTGTTTTTCCGGCCTTGTTCTCTCTCACAAGCCATTTCACGTCAAATCGCACACGTATCGATTGATTCCGACCTTTAAGTTTGTCGACATTGTTCACTGTATTCTATCTTAGGCGATCTTTCGTAGAAACTACACGGAGAAATATTTTTTTGGACATTATTGTATGTACTTTTGTAATGACGATAATGACGGAGAAATATTTTTTTGAACATTACTGTACTTTTGTAATGACGATAATGACGGAGAAATAATTTTTTGAACATTACTGTACTTTTGTAATGACGATTCTCGAGCGATTTCGTTAAAAATTCTTGACGACGTCGTAGGCATTGCGGCGCGCGCGATTTCAGGCGTCGTTTCCAGTTAATTAAATTTCATTTTCTGCCCGGTAAGCCGCTTTCGTGGGTCGTGGCTGATCCCCTCGCGGCCGGCCAATTGTCTCTGCCATTCGGCCCGAGCGAGCCCGCGATGCGGTCAATTTCATCGCGGCCACCGTCGTGAAATTAGAATACACACCCCGGCGCGGAAAATCACCGCGAAACCCCTCGCGTCCTCGGAAAACTTCAAAGAGCCGCGAGAAATCCTCGTTTAAGTGGTTTAAGACGTCTGCGACTTTTTCGAGGAGTTCTTGCCCTGATCCACGATCTTTAATTCAAAGAGTCCTCTAACTTTCGGCGGTGGCAGCCGAGAAGTGAGCTAAATGGCTCGGCGAACTTGTACAATTAGCCATTCGCAAATATAATTGAGTAGTTGCTATTTATTTTAAAGCTGATAACCAATAAGTTCAGAAAATATGTACTTGTATATCTGTCTAACAAATGGGATCACGACGGGGCCCATGTATGCAACTCTTAACATCGGATAAACGATTTATTGTAATTAAATGGAACAAATCGTCCAACAAATGGATTGAAAGCGAGAATGAAACCGAGCAGCAGAGAAAAAATTAAAATTCCTCTGTCGAAGGGGCGGCTAGATTGAGTGTCGCGGCCAATTGCATGGGGCGCCCAAATATTTTCGCTCAGATTTCATGCCGCGTGAAATGGAGCGTTTCGCGTGAACGGAAGGCTCGGCCGGGAAGGAACTAAAGAACGAGATAAAAAGAGAAAAAGGGCGAGGGTCGAGGAAAAGGGTCGGTAGGGCAGTCGACACCTCCACACGTGCTCGCCATGCGTGGCTAGTTAGAGAGGCGCCTACCAGTCAACTCGACGTCTGACAAGTAGGTGTATATACATATGTATATGTGTACCGCAGTGATCTCTGCTAGTCGAACACCAACCGCGTACTTGTTAGCCCTTAACCGAGCTAAGGACCTACTACCCGCCTACTGACTACTCTAATAGTTTATTTGTCTCCACTCGCTTCCGCTTTATCTTCCTCAGAACTTACTATCATGCTACTTGCCAGTCTTCAGTAGCCAGATAACGTCGTTCTTTATTTTCTTCTTTAGGATCCTCATAGCTACAGTGTCTCTCATTAATATCCGGGCACCTTTCGAAGCGGTATAAAATTTTTAGTATTGGATCAATGAACTTTATTTTCTGTGGAATTTTAGAGAGCTTAATTTACTATAGAGTGTCTAATAAAAAATTAAAAAAAACTTGGTATTCATTGAAATCGCGAGGGAAATAGTAAAGGACCTGGTTTTTAACTTTTTTTTATTAGGGTCTGTAATAAAAATTGGAAGTGTCTCGTTTGCAGATCTAAGTAAGTTATATGCATGTACAAAGTTTCATCAAAATCGATCAATATTGCTATAAGCTATAAGCGATTAGAAATTTAAAAAATCGCAGTTCTCCACGATTTTCAATCTACGACTGGGATAATTGATAATAAATTGACGAATTTTTACATGTTTCGATATGTCTAACTCTTACGGTTTCATGGATTTTTATGAAACTTTACACATTCATATAACACATTTAGATCTCCGAACGGGATGTTTGAAATTTTTGCTAGAGCCTCCAACAAAAAAAGTTCAACATCATGATCTTTTCTTTTTTCTTCGAGATTTCGGCGAATCGTAATTTATTTTAATTATTTGTTACACATTACATAGTAAACTAAGTCTTTTAAAAGCCCATAAAAATTTAAGTTAGTCGGCTCCATTTTAAAGAACTTATACCGTTTCGAAGTGTGTCCGAATATTAATGGGAGTCACTGTATAGTAAACGCGGTCTTTATATTCAGACATTTCAGTTTCAGTGATTCTGATCGATTTCGTAAACAATTTTCATTTCGTTAACAGCAAGAGGTGCTCATCGGGAATACGAGGTTCAGAGATTTTAAGGGCCGCGCTAATTACGACGCCTCGTGACAGGTGCAATTTGCGTGGACGACCGTGTCTTGAGGCGGTCCATGAAATTCGCGAAACACGAGCGAGCGGCCGCCGCCGCGTCGCAGCTGCGCTTTCGTAAACGTGTTTACGAAAACGCGACGGCTCGTACGTCACTCTGGTCGTTAGCACCGCGTAATTGCTCGATTAATACTTATAACGAATCGCACACCTCTTTACGTATCCCAGCGATTCGTTCCAAACTTTGCAACCGGAATGTTTTACTTCGCGAAAAATCTCTGATTTTATCAGTCCGATGTTATTTATTACATGCGGTTCAAGCGTTTGTTCCTGAATTTTTAACTCGAATTTTAATTCCACAGACTTATCATTTAATTTATCAGTGAGCTTCAAATTCCCTTTATAATAAATAAATGTTTTACACAATATCATAAGTACTGATGTGATTATTTTTGTTTCACATCATCTGCATTATCTCATGTTCTATGCACGTTCAACTTTTATATGTATAATTACAGAAAATCTGCAATTTTTATTAACTCCACGCTTCTCCCATTGTAATATCAATACTAACGTTGCAAAGTCGAACACATAATTTCCAAGAAGACAATATTTAATCATTGAGATTCTAGACTCTAAATCTCCTATTGTTACAATAACCGGACGGAAAAGTTGCATTGCGATTCGAAGAGCATTGCGGAACGATACGAGGAGCTTTTCTTTGGTCCGCCGTGAACGGGAACAATTTTCCGGTCGCTTTACGCGCCTCACCGGCTAGTTATATTTAATGCTTTAATCTGGCGAGGTGTCGAGCGATCTAAACACGCGATAAATCTCGGTAGCAGTAGAGAACGCATTAAAAAAGAGCACCGGCGACAAAACCTCTTCACGAAAGCAGGAAGCGTTTAAGTGGTGCGCACGCTTCTTCCTCGGCTGTGCCCATTAACGGGATCACTCGCTTTAAACGGTCTACTTACGAACAGAGCTACCATCTACCCCTCGTCGATATTAATGATTTCCCAAACCTCTCGAGCCGTGTGAAAACTCTGATCGGTGTCGGTCGCTTCCTTCTCATCGGTTCCGACTACTTTCCGACTCCTCGAAGCGTCTTGCGATGACTTAACGTTGTATTGTTAATATAACGTTATAAATTATAATATAATAACGTAATAATATAATAACGTTGTTTATGTACACGTATAGAGGAATGCATAGTTTCCATCGGACGTAAATTCTCATTTTGATGTTCCATCCATAAAGACGATTTCTAATCCAAGTGACATTCAAGCTCATAAACAACGTATCATAAACATTAATCACGACACGTCTCGCTTAGCGTTAACGACCCAAATATCAATTTTATCTGCTGGTTAATAATGACTATTTGGACATTCGTTTAGGAAATTACACTTTTCATGCCCCGCGCTCTATCTAAAAGCACCAATAAAAAACCACCGAAACGAACTGATAAAAGGGAAACCCGCGATAAACTCTCCGCGTTAGGAGCGTGGACGATTCGTTCGCTCCTCGTGGTATAATATAGATCATCGGGGCATTCACGGAAACTGAACGCCGGTAATGAAGTGTTAATTGCAAGAAAAAAAGAGCACAGAAATTCTCGGCGGTTCAGCAAAATCCTGTTGGCTTGTTAGCATCTCGTCAGAATTTGCGAGTAAAGAGCGTATATCGTAGTCCTTAGCGTTAATTACCTCTCGAGATCTCTGTCTTCTTTTTATACGCACCAAGGATAACTGTCTTGGAGCCTCTTCTGCCGTCCTCTTCAAATTTATTTTGATCTCGAAGCTCCACTGAATAGTTATGATATGAACGCATTTCCGACGCGCAACGGAGTCGATTCGTCTTACTATCGGCGCGTTGCACTCGTGAAAACGTGTCCCCCGACTCGTTTCGAGTCGCCTATGTTTAGCTTGGACATTTCGGAGATGAATGGTAGCCGGGCGCGCGCCTCTTTAAAGCCTCGTTTCGAATCTTTTTTACTCGGGACACGGGGCCGGGTATGCTATTCCAACTCTCGTTTGCCCGCGGAATACACGCTGTACATTCGCACAAAACGTCGCGAGAGCTTTCGTGCTAATTAGACGCGTCAAATCTGGCGATCGCCGTATGAAAAATTGTTTCGCGCCACCGCGTTACGCCTTTCTCGCCTGATACATCGTGATTGTTATTAATGAACGCCGCTTCTGGAGTCTGGAAGGAAACGGCGTTGTTGGATAACACTATTTGCGTAACTAATAACGCGCGCGTTTCCCGTTTGACGTTTTGACGGGAAAGTCTACTGAGAAAAACGAAGCCACAAAATTTTAGCAATATTTATTGTATATTTAAGTCAAAATTACTACATCTGAATAATAATCTTGAAACATGTTTGAATTTAATTAATGATTGCTAAACTTTAAGGAAAAATTCGTCTGTATGCTTAGTATAATTTTTACTTATTGAACTCAAAGGAAATTATTGAATTACACAATAAAATCTTTAATCTAAATATGAAATAATATAAATCGCGTGTAGTAATATAAAGTAAAGTAATATAAGGAAAATGTAGAAACTGAATATTAGAAATTACTAACCAGGGATAATAAAAATTAGTAACTGTGGATAGTAATTATTATTACTGTGTAGAAATAGATTTGTAATAAATACAGACGGAACGTATTTATTACTTAAAGAAAGTACTTTTATGGTACTATATTTCAATTTTTGCTAATCGTCAGACCACCGTTTTCTCAGTGTGGTTTAACATTCCGGTTTAATACCAGTGTTTGTTTATTCCTTAAATATTAAACACCGTATAGAAATATTTTTGCAGCCTTAAAGAAGAAACCATTCTATAATTTCTTTTTGCAATAATTAATGAGAGGAAGGATTCGTTATTTATTCTTCTCCCTAAAAACAGACTCGTTCGTCATCGCTAATTCGTAAACGTTTCGTAGGAATATGCGGGAGAGGGATACAAGCGAGCGAAGCGAAGAGGACGACGAATGCGGCCAGTAGTTAGGTATGCAGACGTTTAACGACAGGAAATGTTGACCGAGAGAGGAACACATGTTCCTGGGAGTTTTGCGCGCGTTCGTAATCATTACACTCGCGTTCGACAACTCCCTCTCGTTATTTCGCTCTTAATTATAGCCCGGTCCCCAAGACCTCCTCGCACCGCTTCTCCTCCTCCTCTAAGCCCCTTTGTCCCCGTTCTCCTGCTCGTACTTTCGAATCAATTGAATCGACTTTATAGTCAGTTTATCTAGAAGAACAATATAAAAATCGTATCATTAAGTGCTATTCTCTTTGCATTAATAAAATGCTATTACTGCGGTCACCGTAACGGCGAGGGAAAGATATTTCCTTCGCAAT
>SMSR01014379.1:0-14642 GCA_019453355.1 Ceratina japonica
GGAGGGCCCCTCCCTCATCCGACCTTCCAAGCTTCTCCGAATTACCAGATATTTTATGGCTCAGTTTTTGATACTTGCTTCAGAATTTTCGTATGTTTTAATTGTTTTCTTTCTGGGGACTTGAAAATTCGAGTAAAGTGTCTTCAAAAGTTTAGGCTCCTTCAATTCTTTCTCAAAGATTGCTCTCGGTCTGCTTTCTCAAAATGTTATCAAACGATTATAGAAATGCGATTATGAGAGAGTGAAGATTCGATAGGCCTTTCCTCGCGTAAAAAATGTCAATCAGAACAGTAGGTGGGGGCGATTAGTTCCTGGAGAGATTTCGAGGGTCTTTGTCGTTCGACTCCGGGTACCTTCGCAGGAACATGAATCCTCTTAAATCGACTCGATCCAGATCATCATTTTCGGAGACGAGTCATTGATTATCGTGAAAACTCGACACTTTGCACTGAATCCACTGTCGTTTTCGAATTACAGAATTTCAGAATGTTATGTTTGGTAACAACACTGAGATCCACCGTTTGACACTGACACTCGCACTATACTCTTCCGACGATGGCATGCAAATGATTCCATCGTTCTCTCTCCCCTCTGCTAATCTTCTCGAACCTCTTTTTGCGAAAGAAATCCAGAATTCTTGGATTTAACCTTTGACCTCGATCAATTCCGTGTGAGTTCGTTCGGTCAGAAAAATAGTAGGTGAATGAAATTCGTCGAGGGGTGTTTGATAGTCCAGTTTTGGCACAGGGTTGCGTAGAAAACGTGGTATGCGTAGAAAGCGAGGGTGCTGGGACGATTACTGGGCCCGGGTATTATCCCGTTTCGCAAAATCACCACCGGTCCCGGTTGTGTTTCCCTTTCTTGCGGCGGAACACAGATCTGATTGTCGATTGGTGAGAAGCGTCTGCTCTCTGCAACATTCCCACCGTCAGACGAAATCCAACAAGAGAGACGAGTCGTTTCCGGCTTCTTTCTACTTTTACATTTCATATTATAAAACATAGTATCAAAGATGTAATAGATTTCGTTAGAAATCATTTTACTACTCATGTAGGCCTAATTTTGTTGCTGTAAGTTGTATTACTTTCAGATTCACCTAAGAGGTGTAATTAACGTGTCGGAGAGAGAACGGTACTTTAATTAACCTGCTGCCTGAGATTGCCTTCGGAATATTAGAAGCATTATTAAATCGTTCGAATAAGTGGAAATTGTTTTCAGACAAATATTTAATATTAATCTCTTCTATCTGAGACGAGTCAATACTCATGGCTTAATTCGAACAACTTCGTTTACGTGATTATTAAAAATTATGAATTCTTTTAGATCGGTTAGTCGATTTTCGTTGCCGGAATCGCGTTTACCCGAAATTCGCGTGGGAAATCCTGATTTCGAGAGCGTAGGCGAGATTTTCAATTTCCCGTCGGCGGAGGGAACTTCTTGGAGAAAATCTTAAGTAGATATCGATTTCTCCAGGCTGGTTAATCAATCGAATTCGCGAGCGGAACGGAACGATTTCCTGCGCGAAACAGCGTCGAATATTGCTGCAATCATTCTCCAGGAACTCGTTTACCATTTCTTTTCTATTAATTTTATAATCAAATTAAATTCTCTTTGAGCCAATTAAATGCGAATCAAAAAGGTTCATTTCTTATTGATTTGCTACTTGAAAGAGGGGGTCAAAGGTCATCGCACGTATTCAATTTCTAACACATAATAGGGTTTCATTTTTTATTCACTTTGTAATTAAACTAAGAATCTGACCCCATCGACCGTCAATGAACAACCCCCTTCCCCCTTTCTTTCGATCCTTCTGAGAATAAGATTGGCTGTGTCCAACGAAATCCATCAGTCTCAAAAGAATTTTGGAATAAAATTGCTGAGGAATATCAACTTTATTTTTATCGTCTTCCATTAATTTAAATTTATTTCGTTACTCGAAGTTCTCTTTTGTATTCGAGCTTTTCACGATCTTCGGTAGTTTTTAAACCTGACGTGGTTAAAAACCGTGAGGGAGTCGGTTTCCGGTTCAATTTATCAACGAGGCTTGTAACCGCGGAGAAGAAAACATCGTTCACCGCGAAGCTTTAATTGCGAGTGGCTCTTTTCGCGAGCCGCGGGCTTAATTAAGCGACGTTCAACGCGAATCATCCCCCTTATTATCAACCCCTCTTCTCCCGGCTACCTGGACCGAAACAACCGCTTCACGCGAATTTTAAAACTACCCCCACCAGATCAAACGATCACAGATAAACGAGATAACAAAATATATGTATAATAATTGTCAGAATTTTTGTATTGTAGTATATAATCATTAAAATTCTAATACATATCTCGTCTAATTCTAATTATTGATCTCATTCTATCTTGTAAAACAATACTGAATTTCTAATGCGTAGAGATTTTTGTTTTGTTGGGGAGTAATTAGGTTTTAGCCGTTGAACGATTAATAATTCTCGCGGAACGGTTAAGGCGAATAGAGACGTGGCGCGCAAATTAATTAGTCACATGATCCATAATAGTTAGCGAACGCCGGTGTAACTACGTTCTAACCACCCTTAGGAGGCTGAACAGAGATTGAATACGTACGTGCGTCCTGGCAATTAGCCTTGTTAATAAGCTCCTTGACACTGCCCAATCTGACCCGCGACCGCGAGCTTTCGCTACGCACTAGCTTACGCAAATAATTACAACCTCAGATAACAGCCTCAATAATATCGGCACCAAATAATTCTATTAGAAATTTCATATTACGTTCGATGAAACGAGATCGAATTTTAATTTCTGATATAAGAATCAATATTTTATAGATAGATTTTGTTAAATATGAGAAATATTTTCCGCACAGAAAATGAAA
This sequence comes from Ceratina japonica, assembly GCA_019453355.1. Classification (NCBI taxonomy): domain Eukaryota; kingdom Metazoa; phylum Arthropoda; class Insecta; order Hymenoptera; family Apidae; genus Ceratina; species Ceratina japonica. The sequence goes on from SMSR01014379.1 coordinate 2,855, forward strand.
TAAAATTGCAAATGAAGTAAAAAATAATTAAGGAGACTGATATCTCGTTAATAGTGATTGTAAAATCGGGGAAACGTGGCGAGGAGCCGAATTCAATCAAGCAAAGCTGAGCTCTGAGATTTTTTCATTTCCCAGCAATCAACTGACAAATTACCCCGGGAGATCTTTTCCTGACTCCTGATTGGCCGTGTTGAAAATCCCACAACTTCATTGGGCGAGTAAAAAATAAAGAGAATATTTAAAGCGAGGAAATGGCAGTTTGGGAAATAAAAAATATTTCTTGGATATTGTCTCGAGGCCGAAGGAGAGGGTCGACACTTAAATTAATCAACTGGGGGACGAAAGTGTCAATCTAATGAGCCAACCCAATTTCCTGTTTATTCGATACGAGGCGGAAGCCTTTAATCGGATTTTCGAGAAAATGGAAAAGGGACCAGCCGTTTTTCCCTACGGAGAATCGGTTTTATTCCCTACGGATACCCGGACGTATACGTCTCGGCGAACTTTATTCAGTTTTCACGGCCGTTCGGACGGGAACTTCAAAAGGAATTTCAATCGAAGTAAATAATTTTCACGTTTAATCGATGCAAGAGGATGCAGCTGAATTCGAGCTGATTTAATTACAGAAGTAGTATTATAGAAAATGAAACATCAATCACTTGTTGGAAATTAATTAACTGCAATTACGTTTGAACTTCTTTCAAATATTATTATAAATGAAAAAGAAATCAACATTTCGTTTGATAGATCAAAATAAATTTGATATTCCTCGGCAATTTTATTCCAAAATTCTTTTCAGACTGAAGGATTTCGTAGGACAGCCGGTCAGATTCTCAGAAAAAGATCTCTCAATGACGAGACGATGGAATAAAATCATTAAAAAAAAAAGGATACGGATTATTGAAAGGATTGAAAGAAACGGGGAAAGGGGATGTTCATTGACGGTCGAGGGGGTGAGACTATTTTTCGAACGCGTTGTCAGCCAGCCAACCATCGTGTGTAATTAATTGACACATGCTGCGTTGACAATCGATGACTGCCCATGGGCGCAATCATCGAACCCCTCGTAATTGATGACGAACCTATCCCTGGCTCGCCTCCTGAAGACGACTGACAAATACTCTTACGATCTCTACAATTTTTCTACGATTCTTTCTATTACTAAATTCTTACCATCGAAGTCATTAGAATTTTGTTGAGTAAGAGAACGATTCATGGATTAATGCCAATTTTTATATGTGAAATTTAATTAATTAAATTGATGAATTTTTTCAAAGAATTATTATCTTGTATAAAAATGTTTGAATTCATTCGACTGGGCACGTAAAAAACTGTTTGGTACTTATCTGAACGTTTCCAAGTTTTTGAGCAAACCCGGTGGAACATGAACGATCGGACAAAGGCAGCATTGTGTCTGACCATACGCAGGCTAATACTACTTACAGCCGCAAACGGGAAACGGTGAAACCGTTCCGACGAATTAATCAATCCTCGTCGGTTTTTCTTCTGAAACGAGGGCAAACAGTGATTTCTAAAGCCGCAGATTTCGAAACTTTCCAACTTGGCGAACAAAAAAGCTTCAGAAGCGAATTAAAACAACTCGTCCCGCCAGCCCTCCCACCGCATTGTTACGGAAAACGTGCGCTGCGTGACGCGAGTCGCACTTCACTCTGATTGTCTTCCCGATAGACGCTCTCAGACGCGTTCCGAACAAACCGTTTTTAGCAGAAGAGCTTGTGAAACAGCGTGCCCATTGTCCGGCTACAGTCCTCTCTGTCTCTTGATTTAATTTAGTCATTCGGTCCCAATTCCCATCGCCGATCCCACTCCCCTCGCGTTTCAATTAAACTACACGTTTTAAAATTGATAAAAATATCTCTTGGCCGAGGGAAAAAATTGTTGTCAGCCGTAAATAATTAATGTAACAAGTGTAAAATTTGTATCGTTCAATATTCGAGACGTAATAACATTTTTAATAGGTTTGGAAAATTTCTAAAATTTAATACATTTTTTTTTCAACATAATATTTAATGTAATAGTAATTCTTAAAATTTCGGTGCTTTGCGATTGTTTTTTATGAAAGGTAGTTCGTACAACGATTTTTCTAAGGACTTCTACCCTTTTAATAAGAATCCTTATTCCTTTTTTCCATAAAAAAAGCTGAAAGTGCTTTCCCACATCAATTATGAAAATCTGACTCAAAGCAAAACTTCCCTCTCGAGCGGAGGAGATTGCAGTGCTTCTTTTCAGCAAAAATTGAATTATTCACCGGATTTCATTATAAAAAATCTCGTGATATGCAAGAATACGTGAAAAAGTTTCTAATCTGTGCTAAATAAAAGAAATATCGATCGGGAGGGAGATTTCGTCGTAAACGTTACGTATGAATATCTGCTTGTGTAATTACTATTGAAAGTCGGCGGTTTCGCGGTGAGCAGAGTGACGATTAAATTTCGCTTTTCGCGGGGCTGAAAAGTTTTTCCGCGGCACAGTTTCCATGAGTTTCAGGAAACTCTTCCGGCCGGCGTCCCCCCGCCGTCCCCCCGCCGTCCCCCGGAACCCCCACGGGATTTGGCTGACTAGGCACGCTTTTATTTCACTGCGTCAGCGAACCAATCTCGCGCGAAGCGTTTAAGTCGATTTCAAGCATCGGTTCTTGCCCTTTCCCCTTTTTTTTTTTTCTCTTCAAAGAATAGAATCGAGATTGGAAGCCTTTTTTTAAAACCACATTTTTATAATCGATAACAGCAGTTCTTTCGATTAAAATAAAAAAACAATTGCTCCGGGTATACATAGTTGGCTTTTATTCGCCAGTGCAAATTTTACCAGCCACCATTGTTTAAACCCCGTATTGTTGACAAAATAGGAAACAGCGAACGTGCAGTATAACAATTTCGTTCCCCGTTTCTCAGCTCGTATAATTTATAATACGGCCCAATAAATGGTCGAACGAAAAGAATTGTACGATTTTTTTAATCAAGAGTAAACAGGACTTGGTGTTAAAAGAAAAGTGGAGAACAATCTGAAATTGATCTATCGTTGCAAGTTTCACAATTAAATTTTTTTTAAATTACCGGCTAAATCAATTAAAAGTTATACTAATTTTTGTTCCACCGTTCGAGGAATAAAGCCTGCATTATTTATACTAAAACCGGACAGATGTTCCGGGTAGGTTGTAAAAAGTTTGGTGAACGGAGATCCGAGCAAATTAATTGCGAACACAGCCATAATCCCGGGGGCCGATCTTTTCCACCGCAGAATCAATCAAACCCCCATTAACCGCACCCCAGAAGCGGCGGGGGAAGCGGGGAGAAGCGGGGCAGACAACAACGGCGGCGGTTAATTCGTGAAAACGTGGCCGAGCACCTGGCACACCGTCCATTATCAACAAGTACCGGTCCGTGAACCCGAACAAACCCCCGTCGACCCCTGGAAACGCGGAAATCGGCGGCGGGAACCGGTCGCGTCACGCACAGCCACGCTGACAGGGGAAAGTTCGCGGCCCTCGATGGACAACAGGTTGCCAACAATGACAATGGGACTCGAACTCAACGCTTAGTTTCTCCCCGAGTTTCTTAGTCAGGGTGTTACGTGGTTTCAAACGAAGGGATGAAATTCCAGGGACGACTTTTCAGTCAGGGATGTTGTTTTATAAAGGAATTGTAGGAACGATTGATCGTTCGGTTTCTAATGGCACTTGATATAAAATAGATGAATAGATATATAAATGCAGAAATAACACACAAAAATGAAGAAATAAATACAGAAATTGAGAATTATTTGTTTAAAAATGAATATAGAGCCTTCGTGTTCGAAATTGGAAGGAAAAGTGTTCTGATGATGATGTCATTTTCATGAAAATTTATTACATCTACAAAATCTGATTACAAATAGTTTCATTTTATCGCCACTTCATATAAAATATAATAATAAATGGAAAAATTAAAACAGAATGAATTGGGACAACTTACATATGCTGGAAAAACATGATTTTGTGATAGAATACATTGGTTTGATGATAGATCCCTTGGTTCTCATCGCCATATAAAACCGATTGACCAAATAGAAAAATCGACTCGTAAAAAATACATCAGCCCGTTCTATATCGGAAGTAGGTAAACCAACAACAGTGTTATTGTTAATAGTATCAGTGAATCGAATGGTTCGAGTCTCATGGCCGATTTTACGGGGCCGCGGAACCCCCAGTGGAAATCACGGATTTTCCACGGGCTTACTGGCTACTTCCTGGCTCTGTCTCGCTTCTGGCCGACTTCACCAGGACTCGGGAGCTATCAGTCCCACGGGACGACGTCCTGGCCACTGCATCTGCTCACAAGAATGCTAACACTGACGCACTTATCCACGCACTCGCGACGTTTCGGCCGGAAGGGAAGGTCGACAAAGGGAATCGAGAACCGAACAGCGTTTGTGTGTCCATTTCAAACGAAATTCAATTCCAACTAAAAAATGCTCAAACGCTGATTTATGTTTAAAAAAAAAATAAAAAAGAAAAACAATGTTATTTGTTAGATCGCGTGTTTGCGCGAGAATAAACGGAGTGGAAGAAACGAATTCCGAAGGCTTGAATGCGGAGCCAGTTTAATCAGCGACGGCGACATCGAAAACTCCGGTGAAAAATTGATTCCGCGTCTAATCTATCGAATTTCTTCCGGCTCGATAAATTCGGATTAAGAAATTTCACCGCGCACACCTCGGCGAGCACAGAAATTGGAATTCAGTGGAAATCCCACTGGGATCGAGAAAGACATCGCGAGGCATAAAAATTTTATGTCAACCGTCGCGTCCCGATATCTAAGAACGACCGGCACCACGTGTGTCACAACTCTCCTCGTATATAACAAATACTCGACGATAATTTAACCTCGAGATATTTTTGGAAAATCTGACGAAATCGGAGGAACCGTCGAACGATGGTAAGATTGGTAAGATTTTCGCACGGAGAACGAGGGAACTTTGGCCGAGCGGTGCAAGGGCAACGGTGCCCGCGCGTCCCCTCGGTATTTCCGTGTGCACTGTGCACCTGAACGGGCTGAACGTCCCTATCGAGCCGCCATCCGCGTCCTTTCACCCCACTTTTCGCACGGAGAACGGGTTAATCGCGACGCAGAGCCACCCGGAACCCGGCACGGACACACAAACACCCGGTCCGGCCTCCCCGAAGCCTGCAGTCACGGTGTCAAGCTCGCATCGCAGGACGGAGGGTGGATTCAGGGTCGAGGCGACGGTGTTTCTCGCGGGACAGGGGCGATCGGGGGTGGTTTTTGTACCGCGAGGAGGCTCGGTGCGACCCGAGCCGAGACGATGAGCCCGTGCGCCGTCGTATTGACGTTGACGGCGGCCGAGACCCGACTGACGGAACGATTCTCGCTGTGGCGACGCCGTGGCCCAGGAACGTACCCCGACCGATGGTCTCCCGGCATCCACGCAACCTTATTTCCATTTACCACCATGTTTAACCTCGATTTTATATGACAAATATCGACATATAACAAATTATCTGCGAGAAATTATATATGAAAAAGTAAGAATCGATATACTCGTATATGAAAAGAATTGACGTATAAGAGTTAAGAACTGATATATAAAAAAGGATAAATTGATACATAAGAATTGGTTCATATTTATTTTGTATTCTGTTGTGCATTCTTTATATTTTTAGATTTCGTCCATTGTATGCAATCTTTCTATTTTCTACACCGTTTCACAATTTCTATTTTCTGCTCAATTTCATCCTGCTTTATAGCTTCAATATATCTACTCACACTTCACGTAATTTAGTTTCATATTCCCACGATTTTCAGATTTCTTACAGTTCCCAGAATGCGTTAAATGCATTACGCTAGCAATTTGCAGAATGCATTAGCTATCTTAAATTAATGCTCCAATTTCTGGCTCAATGGGACACCCTGTATAATCATTGATTTCCTTAGACAAACAGAAAATGTACAAATGTACAAGTTACTGATCTGAAATGATTAATTAAAATTTTCTAACAAAATTAATTTGCTGTAAGCATAAATGTGACACATCGTTATTAAGACGTATTATGATATTTTTTTATACAATGTTAAAAAATGTATTTGTATTGTAAAGATTTGTCATAATATTTACTTAAAACGAGACGTCAGAACTTTCTATAAGCAACGATAAAACAAGATAAATATACAGAGAGAGATCGGGAAATCCTCTCAGCCGCGAGTGTCAGGTATAGGAAAACTGATCTGGACAAAATAGCATGATCGAGTTGGCGAGCGTAATTCCGCTCGTAGAGCGACGAGAGTCTATCTCGAGTCGGCTGGCGCGGTGTTTGTTTAAAGAATCGCGGGGCCGGCGTGCAGATTTCAGCGTTTAATTCGGGAACGGTGCTGGCCTCCCGGGGGCCGTTAACGTTCTCCCGACGCGTGAACGAGCTTCCTGTTACCTCCTTCCGTTCTCCACTCTCAGATAAACGTCGGTCTCCCTCTGTGCCTGAATAATTTTCAGAAATGGAAACCCCGACAGCGATGCGTTCATTATCTCGCGAGACTCTTTGCTCCATTTTTCTCCGGCTCGTGAAATCGGACGGAAGGTTGAACAAATTTTACACGACGAATTTTAGGATATTTTATTAAATATATACGGAATATAGAATTTCTCTCAGAATTGTAAAATGATATATAATGTTATGAAAGAATGTGTGAGTTTCTTCTTGTCACGATAAAGAGAAATCAATTTTCCTGCGGAGCGAGTGGGTAAAATTGGAGAGGAAATTGATTTCTGCTATTTTAACTAGCGTTATGACAACGAAAACGGCGGGGGAGCGGCGAGTCAATTTCGCGGTGACGTCACGCTGTAATTGAACTGCGGATATCCATGAAAATTCCACGTGAATTTTCCTGCGCCCGCCGAGCCGCTGGGAATTCCCTCACTGCGCAGGCCTTTATAACAGGACCGTAACAATCGTACCAAAATCCAGATAAAAATCTCCATTTTAATCCGAGTTCACGAATACCAGAATTTACAAATCGATTTAAACGCTGTTGAATTGTTTGAAACAAGAAATGAATGAATTCTTAGGTCTGAGCGGCAGAAGGGTCGGGTGTAACGTCGCGTTACCAATTGTCCAGGTTACATAAAAACAACGTCCTTGGAGTCGGTTCTTCCAGATGAGGACACGCATAGCGGAGTACAAATTGCGGCAATCTTTTGCCCGGTGACAGATAGCCGGGCGTTATCATAGCTCGTACGTCACTAAACAAGTGGGTAATGGACGACGGTGTTGGCCATTAGGTCTGTCGGTTCTACTTAAAGTCGCGCGGTCACGTGAACCGTGAATTAATGGGACACGCGAGCCACGTGTAGATTCGATGGGAAATATTGAAACAAACGATGCGCAGCCGAGGCTGCGTCCGCTTCCGACCAGATTTAAAAATAAATCTCAGTAAACGCATCGTAAACTCCGATAAAATCGAGTCCAATTGTTCCCGCTGAGAACTCCTATAAATCGTTCATTAATTATGCCACTATGACAAATTAACAGTTGAGGCTGATGTATTTATTACGTTAATCAACTGTAATTAATATGTCCCCTAATTGTTTGTAGCACTAAATTACGAGTAATTCACGTTGACTATATTTCAAAGTAAATTTCTATAATTAAATTCAATTATCGAAGACATTATAAATTGTAAAAATGTATCTTCTGTCTTCGATCTTTCTTTATTAAAGTTCGAATTCAGTCAGGATTTCCGTATGATTAAATTTTGCTCATTAAATTAAGTGATTATCATTATACGAATCGTTACCAAGAATTTCGCTGGACGATATTTCGTTTCATTTTCCGTTCGTCGAATCAGAATTTCTGTATGATTAAATTCTGCTCATTATACGAAATGATTTGATGAAATAAAAAAGTGGATCGAATGGCAGTGGTCCAGGTTAACGATCAACAAGTACACCGTGGCTGGGAATGATTTCCGGCGAGGAGGGACGCGGCGTGTGCTCGCACTTTGAACTCCAGACAGAGGGGTGAATACGAAAGCTTTGTAAATAGCAATTAAAAAGACTGGCCGCGACGGTTCATTAGCCATTCCCGACAGGGACACCTGTTTTTTTATACCGTTCTTCGTTTTTCTGCAAACAACCTCGTGACACAATGAAATCCGGCCTACAAACATTTTCATATACTTACATACATTAGGACGTACGTATAGCTACCTCAAACGTGCAATTGAAATTGCCTAAAAATCGTTTGAGATGTCTGTACATACATTCAGATATGTATTTATCACTATTTTTTTAGTCGAATTTTTAAATCAATTTGTTGTTATAAGCATTCATAGAGAACGGTGTGAGCAGTTCTTCAAGATTTATTATGAGTATAAGATTTAGTGCAAGATTTATTAAATGAGTCAGTTTAAGAATCACTATATTGATTTACAATGTGAGTCAGTATGCGATTCAGTTCAGGATTCAGTATAAGATTCAGTATAAGACTGAGACATAGGATTGATTATAATCTGGAGTATACAATTGAACCGGCTGACAATTAAATCCAGTCTAGACCGAAAATAGACTTGAATTCTTGTCGAAATCGCGTTTGCGCTCGAGCGACGCATCAATTTAACGCGTTACACGCTACCGAGGGCTTCAGTCAGTCTTGAACGCTATTTATTCACCGGGTATACAACGCACGGTGCAGTGACATAATCGATACCGGGTACCGCTTCCGCGAAACCAACTTTACCCTCGATACCTACTCTCTCACGCAGTCGTCCCCCACCATGAGATGAATTTAGTTGAAATAATAATAATGACCCAGTGAATTATGATAAATAAACGAGATTCACCGAGACCATTTACCATGTACGCCCGTATTACGCTTAACGATCTGAATTTCTTATTTCGCGATTTATCCCCTCGTTAGGCTAATGATATGTAATAAGGTAATCCGGCTTTTAATAACATTTTCTTGAACCAGAAAGAAGCATAATAAATTTTGCACTAAGTGTTCTTTAAGCATCAGATATAAAGAATTATTACCAGGATACAATTTTATTTTATTTTATGTTTTTTAATGAATAATTCTAGTTCTTTTACTTTGATCGTTGATTCTTGGAACGTAATGCATTTTGCATTATCTTTTAACAATCCCATTATTTTATTCCCCTTTCACCTCGTGTTTGTATTGTGAGCGAAAAATGCGGAATAATCGAACCAGCAGCCAGGCTTTTAATTGAGCTTGTTCTCTCCATCCGCAATTGTTGTTACGTGGAACGTGTTCAAGCACGGTTTTCGTTTTTTAATTAAACCGGTATTTTGCATCCGCCGCGATTTTCCCTCGATGAATTCTGAGAACAGAAATCAGTGCTAAAAATTTCGACGAATGAATAAATTATTTTGAATTAAATCCTTGCCAGATTAATAACAGTTAATTTTATTTGAAATACAATTCGATTTCAATTAAATTGTCGACAAATTAAATTAGATTTTTTACGTTTCTAATGGTAGGAATTGTGATAGATGATCGGCGTTAGTCTCTCGCGTTTTCTTTTATTTAAACCGAAGACTTATGGCAAGAAGCGTGTAAAGGGCAGAGGTTAACGTAGCCTGCAATTTTCTCGGATTTCCTCCTTGCCATTCCTCGGAGAGAAGTTTTCTGCCAGTGGATTCTTGCGGGGAGATCGTTTCACAAATGGACGTAACCGTAATGGTCTTGTAACAGCGAGGGAGGAAAAAAGAGGGGAAGACCCATTATTGCCAGGCTCCGAGTGTCACCAACCCAATTGATAGAGAACGTCTCGTCTGCTAACAGTGAATCAGATAGAAATCCTCGTTAACGACGTGATTAGGAAAAAATCCAGGAGAATGGAATTCTTCAGATCTGGACACTGAATTTTTATATTAAATCGAGAGATGGAATTCGTTTAGATAAATTATAAGCATTTATTGTCAAATTTACTTGAACATTCTTATTGACAAAAAATCCAGGAATAGTGGAATTCGTGTTGTCCATTTTGCTGCGTTGAGGGCTGAGCCGTCGAGAATTCATTGTTATTGGGCGCTGATTAAATCTTGTTAAACGGTTATCTGGCGTCGGGACCGCGAGAATTAATGGCGCCGGCACGGAATCATCGGATATAATAGAACAGTATCCCTAATCATTGCCAGATCCTATCTTGCTCTATCAAAATTGAACCGTCATTCATATATGATATTTCATGAAAATTTCAACACACTGGAATATAATTCAAAATTAGTAGTATAAAAGTATTAATTATAATATTAATTGCAGTTTATGCATAAATCAGCTGCAGTTTCAGAGATACACTTATTATTATGCAATCATACATTATGCAATCTAATTGCAATTTAAATGTATTTATTAATTATGATAGGAAATACGTTTTAAAAGAAATTCCCTATAGATGGACTTGGGCCAGTTTCAAAATAAACAGGTCAATTGTATCTAAGCTACAATATAATAATACATAAATCTTTAAATAAATGATTGGTAAAACGGATGATTGATTCAAGAAGGAAGATATAATAGAATCCCCTGCGGATTCGGATTTCATAATGTCCACGCGAGAAATATGACTCGTCCGACTGTATTTACCCCATAAGGAAGGGTAGGAAACGGTTTATCGCGTCCGGAGAACAATCAGGAAAATACAAACAAGGGAATCGGGAGCAATGAGTAAACCCGGCTATTCCCTGGAAGGTTGAAAAATCGAACGGGAACAGAGTCTAGCTGTCCAAATAGTCCGGGAACGGAGTAAGGATGTCTATTAGTAGACTTACGGCGACGGAAACGCGTAGGCCAACGGGGACCAAGGAGACAGGGGTGTCTAACACTGTAACAGCAACAGGCAGCCAATCAATAACCTTCTGCCTAGCCTAAGACTTCACTCATTTTACATCCCTATGGCGTCTTACAGAATTTCACAAAAATTTAACTAAACCAGTAGAAGTTCATTAATTTCTAAGCTTCAGTCGAACTTCATTATTAATCCCAGCATTTGAAGGATGATCAATATTACCAGTTCCATAATTGATTTTTGAAGATTTATAGAAAAAATAGTTATTAAATCATTAAAACATTAATTATTCTTACATATTAATTGAATTATCTATAGAATAGATTAAAAATTCTTCACTGCTCGATTCATACAATTTTGTCGTTATCCCATAAATTCTGATAGAAAAAATGTCAGTGTAACTTCTGACCGGAGATCGAAGTATAAGGTGCATAAGCGACGCATTTGGGCTATAAATACGGTGACCCCGAGAAGAAGAGGTCGTTTCGCTTTATCGGGCGAATTTGTATCGGCCGTGTTTCATTGGACATGCCCGAAAATCGATACGTCCCCTGGTTCCTGCATCGTCGAGTCCCAATCGCGTTTCAGTCGAAGCCTGCGACTCTCTATCCACGAGTTTAATGAACTTTCACTGTTTCGAGGACTAGAACAGTCATCCGTTGACTTCACTCCAATCTCCGATCGCCACTCGTTTCATCCGATCTCGAATACCCATCACAGCGAAACGTTTTTAATTAATTTAAGTACAGAGACTCGCTTTTGCGAGCTTCCATTTCTCAAATTGAATCCGATGAATTAAACAGTATTTCCAATTTCTGATCACGATTCCTGTAATTCGTTAATTTCGCCTTTGGTTAACCGCGGAACCGATTTTCGATCTCGTAAACCACGCCCGTTCAGGGGTAATAATCGTATCGGTTTAAGCCGGTAGTTTAATACTCGAAGAATCGGTAGCATCGGTACCGTTT
>SMSR01014380.1:2561-13465 GCA_019453355.1 Ceratina japonica
GTATCTACTTCGCGTTGGACGCGAGATTATTATTTACGTAGATGGTGCGAGCCAAGACGGCGGCATCCTAGAATCGCCTACGAGCAATCCCGTGTCGCAGACGGCCGGCCGCGCCGCGCCGTTTCGATAAACGGCCTACAAAGCCTACGGAGGGGACGGACCGATGCTTACATTCCCTGGAGCCCCTCCTGACATCGGCCGTACGTGGGTACATTATTCATTCTCTACTACATTCGGCAGCAGGAGGGTGCGGACAAGTGTGTGGGTATCCCTCGTAGACTCGTAGCCGACATGCACTTGTGTCCGCGTTTCGTGTGTGAGCGAGCACGCGAGCGAGCGCGAGTTCACATAGATACACGTATGTTTTGTCTCTTTTTCGATGCGTCCCTCCTTCTCCGTCCTACTCGTCATTTACTGCCTCTTCGTCCGTCCTACTCCCCGCGCAGTCGTCCTCCTCTAACCTCCTTCTCGTATATCCCATCTCCGTCGTTCTTCCACCCTTTTTCTCCCTTATCTACCTTCCCTTCCTTCTCTCTCTTTCTTGACCAGCTTCGTCCAACTCTTTCCACTCTTCCCCTTTCGGTTTTTTCACTTTTTTCTCTCTCTCTCTCTCTCTCTCTCTCTGTCTCTGTCTCTCGTGGAATATAAGAGTGTAGGTACGTGTGTGCAACGTGTGTGGCGTAAACAGAAGCCGGCAAAGGATAGTTCGGTGGGATGGAAGTCGACAAGGGCAGGCCGTTATGGGGCGGGAGGTAGTGGAGGGATCGAAGGGGTGGCGGCATTAGTGCGTGCCTGACCGGGGCAACGGAGTGCGAGAAAGAAAAGAGGGAGATCAAATTCGGGAGAGTGTGTATCAGGGGGAAAAAAAAAGAAGGAAGAGAGAGAGGCGAGTCGTTGGGAAAGAGAGAGAAAGAGGGGGGAAGCGGTTACCAAGGGAGGCGAGTGCACACGTTGCGCCGGGATGGGAGTACAAGCGTCGTTAGGGACCGAGGCAAAATCCTCCTTGGAAACGGACGTTTCGCCTCGTGTAAGAACGGCTCCGCTCTAGGCGAGCTCACCCCTCTTCACTTCCGACGCTCTCGACGCACTTCCCTGGGGGAGGTTGTAGCCAATCAGCGGTCGAGTTTCCGTGACCCGCGGCCGCAGGCTGACTCCTCGTCTCCCGCACCTAATGTAGGTTGTCGAAGGTTGGCATCCTTCGTACCCTCCTCGCTTCTTTATCCTCGCATCCAGCCTCCTACTCGGGCCGAAGGTAACGAAGGTCACCCACGGACCCCTTGTACGTACTACTACCTCTTATACGATGATTCCCCGTGAATTTCCCCTTCCTGCCCCTCCGTGTAGCCTCTCCCGGTTGATAAGCCTAGCTGCGCTCGAGGGAATCGATGCACCAGGGGACACGGTGAACCCTTACCTAAATCTTATTCCGCCATTTACACGGGCTTCCCGAATCGTTCGTATGTTTTTAGATTACTCATTAGCACTGAGATTAGAGGATTAGTTGAAATATCGCCGCCTCCTATTCATGTACCTGTATTTCTAACTCGTATAAGAGTTTATTAAAATTTTAATTCGAGTACGCAAGTAATATAAATCTGCTTCAAAATAGCATACAATTAAATTAAATCTCCCAAGATTTCACATAACTCAAGATCGATAAGAATAATGTAAATTGAATTATTTATATCGAACGCTATTTTGTGAATTATATTCAGACGTTCCTTTAAGATTGTATGAGCCGTAAGATCTCTGCCACAAGTTTAGGACATATAATAAAAAGCTAAATATGTCCAATATTTGGAGCAATGAACTTTTTGAAAAAATTGTACTTACCAAGGAGGTATTTTTAACGCAAAACTTCTTACATATTAACACATAGCTTTGGTATTTTTTGATTGGACTGTACGTAACTTGCAACTGCCTACATTGTCTACATGTCAATATAATATAAGACAATATAGCACGCATATAATTCAATAAATTGATAAATGTACATCAAAATTGACATTCGCTGCATTTAAATTTTCTATAAATATCGGCACGAACTCTTTTGATTATAATTATTATTGAGATCTTTTGATAAGTCCCGTTTTACTGCTCCTTCCGGTATTCGCCGATCCAATAAGATATGACCGTAGGAATATTAATATTTCAATTGTATCGTTAAATTAGGATGTATAAGCGTGTACGAAGTCTAACGTCGCTTCTGGCTGAACGCAAAAATGGCGTGTAGATGCTGGATTACTATTCGTATCTCTAAAAGCCGAAAAACGCGTTTATATTTTCGTGACTTCTGAATTGCGTATCTCAGGACCCCGACGCTATTTAGNCCGTTCCGGAAAGCAGCGACTGTGGGGCTTCCTCCCGAAGCTCTGGAAGGATCCCTTGGAGGGCTATCCCCACCAGGAACGACTCAGACATTTCTGGTCGGTCGTTTCGGCCTGTGGAACGCGGCTCGAGTCACGAGCGANCGTGTACGAAGTCTAACGTCGCTTCTGGCTGAACGCAAAAATGGCGTGTAGATGCTGGATTACTATTCGTATCTCTAAAAGCCGAAAAACGCGTTTATATTTTCGTGACTTCTGAATTGCGTATCTCAGGACCCCGACGCTATTTAGGTATACTACAAATCGGATATAATTTTGAATACGTTGCATACATGTTTTCCGGTGCAAGTTAATGGTTAGGCGCTTGTAGACATCAAAGGGAACGAGCGAGATGAAATACGTAATTAGACGTTTCTGATTATACATATCATGATTTATTGACGAGCAATGAACATACACTTGGTGTAACATGATTCTGGAAAAAACAATATTAACAAAACATTGGATTAATCGCGTTAATTAGCGATAACAAACATTTTCGATTAATTAATCGCCGACGAGATGCGATGACACGGTAGTTTTCAAACGAAGAGAACCATGCAATAATGACATGGATAATTAGATACTCGAACGATCAATGGTACTGTGTAAATATACGTATGTATGTAGTATAGCAATATTATGAATGTATGGAATACGTATTTATAGCTCGGGTCATCTTGCGACTTAATCTACGGTAACTTCAATTTTTGCCTCTGTCGATTTTGATTCAGTCACATTGTATACGACGCGCAATTCCCTTGCTCTTCGTACTTTTTGCCAAGAACCGGCAAAAGTCAAAACGACCGACTCCGGTATTTCCCATGGAAATATGTACAAGTACCAGGTGCCATAGGTTTTGGACCAATCGTGGAGCCATGTGCAATTGAAATTGGCCCAAAATCGTTTAAGGTACCTGTACCTATATTTTATGCAACGGGCATTTAACAATGACGATGATTGAAAAAATCTGTTTAATACAAATATCTAGTATAATAATACCTCTTGTTTATTGATGATTCTACCGTTAATCGGTTCGTAGATAATGCACTAATAAAATATTGGCTGTTTTAGGTCCGTTCCGTGATCCAGTGCGAGGACAACGTAGAACGAAATTAAAATATATAACATAGAACATGAATATTTTTTTTTAATAATGTTTTAATATAACTGTATCCTTAGCGACTATTGATATCCTTAATTCGATTACAACTCACAGCTTGTTTACCGCGGGAATACTGTATTGCGTTACATATTTAGTATTCATGGCCATGATCATAGTAACTGTTTAATTAGTTACATTCTATGCCACGGGCCGAAGTGCTCTCACACCATAACGTGTTTTGTCCTATATCGTTCACTACGCTCCTAAAATTTTTAAACAAAAATTCACTTCATAACTACGTAGGTTAATAATAGGCTCCGCAACGAAAACAACGTGACTTCGTTAAAAAGTTTAAAAACAGTCGCGTACAGTTCGGCCTTAGGACGATGCGTTTTTCGTCGGACCGCTCTAACGACAACTTTCACCGCTTTTTTTTTCACTCTCGGCACTAGGTTTATACGATACGTCATTTACTTGGACACAATGCAAAAATCTCGGGGTGTTTCGTAAAAGACTTCTTGATCCCTCGTTAGGACGCAAGGTATCGAAGGGTAGATTACTGCCCACCCGTTGCCTACCTACGGGCATACCTGCGCGTTAAAGTCTTTTCGGATTCTAATTTCAGATACGATTTACGTCGGCGATATTGTTGGCGTCGTTAACAAGGAAGTATGCAACGAACTTTGTTCCGGACAATGGGTTACGTGGCAGCTATTCGCTCTTGAAACAAATCGGATATTAAAACCGTCGCAGTCTTTGTAACTATTCTATCTATCGCGTCGTGAATCATCGACCCGAATGAACATTATCTCGCTACGCAGTCTGTTTAACTTGGGTACGATCCTACAATCGGCGGATCAATGAATAAATTATGATCGATCGTGGCGGCAGAACGTAACGCGATTCCGTGGTTAAAAAGGCCGTAGAAAAATAATACGTAAAAATGTCTGGGTCCCATTTAATTCACTGTAAGTTCTAACGAGCGTAACCCTCGCGTCTTCTAAACTGGCAGTTTTTGATTTTTAGCTTAATCGAAATCGCGTGACTCCCTTCTCCCGCTATAACGTCGTTAACGACAGGTAACCGTGTAACTAATTGACGCAAATTTCGTAATTCAACCGATTCAAACAGACACTATTATAAGTTTCCGTTTTCAGTTCGAATCGTGAACATTTGCATATCCCATCTATTTCTGTNATTTGCTATTAAAAAAGTTGTTACATTTTTAATTATCGTGTTCGATAACAAAATTTTAATTTGATTTATGGAAAAATATGCAATAGTTCTCTGTAAATATCATGTTTGCTAAAAATATTGGNTTTCAATGTCCAACTTTATTTCGTTCAGTTGTTTAAAACTGTATTTTCACGTACACACGTTGTCTCGTCTTCTAACAATTGAGGTAGAGAATCATAATGGTGTAGGCTGTCCTCATAAAATTTCTCTAAACAGGGAATAAGGTTAGTAGTTTAGACAACGAGCTTAATTAGTTTAGCAAACGATGTTTTTAGAAGTTAAGTAATTGTACACGTTTAAATTCACCGTCACGTCAATATGACTCTCAGCCTATTTAGCGTACGCTTTTGTAAGCGACGCGTACGCCCGCGATCGATGCGTATTATATCATTAACGCTGGATTATTCTGATCGTTCGAGTAGGATCTGAATTCCTGCTAAACGTTCTAAAATACCGTTTAAATCAAGTTCGTGTTTATTACTTTCCTTGTGTCAACGATAGCAGTTCTATTCAGTTATACAAATTCCGATACAGTATTAAAAATCGTCGTATCAATCTTCTGCTCGCACTCGCACTCGAGTTTCGATTCTCCAATGACTACGAAATACTCGGTCGTGTCGATCTTCGACGATAATAAATATTATTCGTAAATCAATAACAGCGATATGAGTTTACACTTTTAGGAAATAAAGGCCCCCTCTTTAATACGTCGGGTGCGTTTTCTCTCGACTGAACAACGTACACCACGTCGAAAAAGAAGCTTTTAGAAAGCTCCTCACGGTTATTCGTCGCCCGATAGACATTACTTGCAATTGTATCCATCCGATTCGCATACCCTTAGCCGTAACGACTAGCATCTACCCTTAAACCACGAAACTAAGTCGGCCCTACGCCGCAGTAAGTCGCTCGTAATATATATGAATTATATTATTATAGACGATAATTAAATTGCACTAATACATTGCACACGTTCTCTGGCGTTCTTTGGCATCTCTATACGAAGTATATAATCTTCTAGTGTTTTAATAAAGAATATAGACAACGCGCGGAAGCCTATCCATCGCGTTTCTAATCGGTCACCCGCCCTTGTAACTGCTAACTATACGTTGAATTACGTCTAACGGCCGTCACCTCCGACGGGCATCGCGCCGTTGCCAATAGAGCCGTTTGCCAAAATTTCGGCTCTCCTTATAAACCCATCCATCAGAAACGGAAATATATAACTTGCGTTTAATCATTGATCATAGACACTCATGCATGCATTACAAACATACGTCGTTTAGGATATTTAGGTAACAACGGATCGATATTATCATTGTTCGTTCCTCGAGCGCAAGAGACACACGACTCGCCGCTAATCAATTTCTCATACTATAGGTACCGTCTATTACTCGTTCATTTTTAAGAGTATATAGTCGTTTCGTTTAACCTTACCGTGGTTAAACGTCGCTTCGCGTTCACTTCCTAGAGGACGATCTGTTTAGTTTGCTCGCCTCCGCTAGATATATTTTACCTACCGTGTGTCTTCGCACCCGCGCGAAGCTCGTCGCGTTTCACCAAACAGGAATATGGTAGTTATTAGGAAGCGGGGGAAAATGTATGGTAACGTACAGCCTTTGGGTTGGTCGCATAGGAATCTTGTTTCGCATCGTTACGCGTAATAATAGGAAGTAGTGAACAAAATGGAGTAGGGTGCCGGGTAATCGGTGCCGGGTATAGTCAGTGAGTAGCCTCCCCGTTTACGGTGGTTGCTGCGAGGCGGTGTTGAAGTAGTTGACTCTTTGATTTCTGTACTGCGACGCGACCACGGCCTGGGGATTCGGGATGTGCCTGATGCCCAGGTTCGGTTTGATTTTCATGCCGAAACCGGAGATTCTCTGATGAGGCTGCGGTATTCTGAGTGCCACCTTGCTGGCGAGGTTCGCCGAACTGAGCATCAAAGGATCGACCGAGTCCTTGTTGACGACGCATTCGCTTAGCAGGGACACGGCGGCGTTGGAAAGCGTCATTAGATTGGAATCTTGGTTACGTCGTTGGTCGGAGTCTTTCACCTTCCCTTTCGGCAAGTTGCTCGAGGTGACAGACGGTCGCGGGTTCAACGGAAATAAGGGAGGTTGATCGACTGCGTTTTTCGGCTTCATTTTCAGCAAGTTACTTAGAAGGATAGGCGGCCGTGAATTTAACGGAGGCACGGTACAAGACGAAGGAGACGAGGACGAGGACGAAGAGGAGGAAGAAGAAGAGGAAGAGGAGGAAGAAGGGGAGGTAGAGGAAGAGGAGGAGGAGGGGGAGGTAGAGGAAGAAGGAGACGAGGAGAAATTGATAGACGGTAAATTCGCGGACAGATCCAGGATCTTACCGTGTATGGTGCCGCTACTGAGGTCCAATGGGATCTCATACTTGGAATTGTTCGGCTCCAAAATGGCGCTTGACGTAGCGAAACCGGAAGGCTTCGCGACGCGCAATGGCGCCAACGGCGGCGGGCCTTTCTTCTTTGGGGGATTGTTCACCTGCTGCGCCGGCGGTGGCGCGGGCGTGGGCGCGGGCGCCGGATGTTCCTCTTTCGTCTGCGACATTATCTTCAACGCGTCGCGCATCTGCTTCTCAGCCAGCAGACTCCTCATACGATTTGCTTTGCTCTCGCGTATTTGTTTCTCGAGCTGCTCCCGGTCCAAGTTATCGGCCTTATCAACGTTACTTTGAACGCGTTGCTTCGCCTTGTCGCCGGCCTCGACCACGGACACCAAACCCAGAAGTCGAAGAATTTCCTCGTCCTTCTTCGGCCGTTCAGGTCCACTTTTCTCCACGGGTTTCCCAGGCTCCGACACAGTTTCTTCTTTCTTCGACGGTCTGCAACCGGAAACTGCGGCTCTCTGATCGACTCTCGGAGCCGTAGAAGTCGCTTCTTTTCCGGGAGCAGTTATATTTTGTGCGATTCGGACGACTTCGTCCGGGATGCTGTCGATTATTTCTTCTATCGTCTCTTCCGTCTGTCCGATGTTCTCCTTCGTGCTGGCGCCTTCCAAGCCGGCCGATCGCTGGTGACCTATCGCCGTCGCTTTGATCTTCTCCCTTCTGACGGCTCTCATCTGCAGCAATTTCTCCTTCGATGGGCTGCTGCCGCCGCTCGACGTGATCCTCGGCGGGCACGGGGTCAATCGGAACTTCAACTTCAATAAATCCTCCCGCGGCGTAGTGATCTCGGCGATCACTCGTTTGTTCCGCCGTTTTCTGTGCTTGCGGTGTTCCAACCTCGCCAGGTCTTTGGTCTTCGATCCCTCCGGCGCTTGGCTCGTTTGTATCGGGACGAGATCGGGCGTCCGTATCACGGGAGTCACTTCGCAACGGGGCTTCTTCACCTTCGGCTCTTTGTCGCGTTCCAAGTTGGTCTCCAAAGATCGGAGCGGCTCGGTAGTGCTACTTTCTAAAATCCTACGAGCCTCGACTTCGCATTCCTGCGGGGGTTTCGGGCTCGGCGGCGGCGTCGGCGGCCTCTGAATATTTTCCATAGTCCCGCTCGTGTCCTTGCTGTTCTCGGCATCCTCCTCGTTGTACGGGCTCACCGTCGACACAGAGATAACGTCCTCCTTCTTAACCACGAGATAGTACAGCTTCATCGGCGCTTCCTGCAACGTCAAAAATGATCGCTTCCCTTATTGTATGCTGCACCGTCACGTACGATGTTCCGCGCATGACCGATGCAATAGGAAGTGATTAAGGCTAACGCAAGGCAAATGATCAACGTCGTACGAACATCATGAATTGTTAATGAAACCGATGCGGACGGAAAGGAAATCACGGAGACATGTCTAATGGCGGTATGCAAAAAAAAATATTGAAAACTCACTCTCTTCCATCCGAATATGCATGCCAGGTCTAACAGAGTCCAAGACTGGTCCAGTGCCACTATCTCCTCGGGGTCTTCTGAATCTGCCTTGCCCTTCTCGCTCAGTATCTCGATCTTGTTGGTGTTCTCCGGAGAGTTCGCCTCCTTCCAGCCTCTTTTCAGCATCAGCAGTCGTACCAGGTGTCGCACCGTCACCCCTGCCGGGCACTTGAGGTACCGCGTGCTCTTAACCCGAATCACGTTCTCTCGTTTCGTTCGATCGGCGTTCGTTCGATGCCGTGACCCGGCACGGCTTTCCGGCTGGTGGTCGCACGCCTCCTCTTCCGCTTCGCCGAGCTCACACAAGCTCAGGCTGACAAAATCGTCCAAGGTCAAGTCCAAGGCGCCCAGCGGTAGCGCCAGCGGCGGGCACTGCGGATTGACCAGCCGGAAGTGACGCCTCCGCTCGAGCTCCGAGCGGAAGAGGCCTGGTACCACGAGGTACACGAGCCGTTGTAGCTTCACGTCCGGCAAGAGCGGCGGAGACGTTGCGACATTGCACACGGGACACGCTCGGGCACCGCTGCTCAGCCGTCTCACTATGCAACCTCTGCAAACTGAGCATCGCCCGCCTTGTATTTTACGCCCGGCGCATACACAGTTTTCAAACGAGTTTTTATGCAAAATTCTTAAGCCACGTTTAGACCGGACGAATAGAAACACAGACGGAATAATTCTGGACGAGCGAATTTAATTCTATTAAAAAATGCTCGTAGGTGCAAGAATTAATTCAGGAGAGAATGATTTTTGTTTTCCTACTGACAAAGTTGACTTGTGAAAGTCATTCATTTTTCAATGATTATGTTAATTGGAAAAATGCTGCTAATATGCAATAAATGTTGAAATTGGAATGCTTTTTCGTTGTTTTTATAAATGAAATGTGATTGGATATTAGATTAACAGAAGAATGTTTAAAATTTTATACATTTTGCTATTAAAAAAGTTGTTACATTTTTAATTATCGTGTTCGATAACAAAATTTTAATTTGATTTATGAAAAAATATGCAATAGTTCTCTGTAAATATCATGTTTGCTAAAAATATTGGATAAGGCTTCTTATCACACTCATTGAACTTCTGGCATAGATGTTACGACTCATACAACCTTTACGATTCAGTTCAGAAAAACATTTATAAATATCGTTATTAAACATAGATGTTTATATTTAGCGTCGCGTTTCAAATCAGACTTTCATCCGATAATAATGGCAAAAATGTTTTGACTGGGACGATACGCGACTCAAGTTGGAACGTGACTGAACATACAATATAAAATTCCACATCCAATCTTGTTAGTAGCGGACGGACGATTTTCAGACGATTACCGCAACTATGTCCGGCGCCAGTCTGAACGAATAATATTGGGTTGTTCGGAAAGTCCGTGCCAATATTTATAGAAAATTTAAAGGTAGCGAATGTAAATTTTGATATATATTTATTAATTTATTAAATTATATGCGTGCTATATTGTCTTTCTTCATCTCTCGTGTAACTTGCAGAGTGTATCCCTAAAAATAGTGTAAAATTGATGTTTATGCGTTGTTCAATTTTATGTGCTTACTTCCCGAAGAATCAAGAAAAAATTTGTTTTGATATCTAGTTTAAGTAGATTGCATGGTGCCCTGATCCTTATTTTATTTAGAACGATTGCTCTTTGAAATAAAATTACTTAAAGTCCAAAACGTAGTAACTACGATTTTTGTCCCACTTTGTGACACCTATCTTTTTAAATATCATCATATGTTAAATCAATGATGCCTAAAGAATCATGATTTAAAACAAATAAACATGACATTTGTTTTCGATCATTCTGAAGTACTCAGTTCTACTCTAATCCATCTAAAAATCGGCACGTACTTTCCGAACAACCCAATATAAATATCAAGTATCTTTTGTTAATTAAAAGCGTATCATTTGTAAAGTGCCTGAGCTGATAAAAGCAGTTTCTCAGATTTTTCGAGATCTCTGTAATCCAAGAGGATATTAATTACGTGCGGAACGAAGAACCGAGCAGTTAGTCACCCTCCTCGAATTTAGCCACCCTGCCAAAGGGGCAGGCGAACGTGTACGAACTATTTTACGCGCGCGAGGCATCTAAAGCAAATACGTCCGTTCAACGTATAGGCACTGCACTTGCTCCATCGTAGCCAACCGGCATCGACAATTTCTGTACGCTCGCGCATTTTTCCATTGCTAATGAATAATAATAAACCCGATGACATGCAAAAGTTAGTATCCCGGAAGATATCGTCTTCCGATCGATCGCGCGGCCAGAATCTCGATTAGTCAAAGAGAATACAAGTAAATACTA